>BPLR01008547.1:0-170062 GCA_021605095.1 Caerostris extrusa | reverse complement strand
CATGGAATGCCTGTGCGACATGGATGCTGATTCACTAGAATAGCAGGGGACATCCGATTTTTCTTAAGCAAATTAAATCACCCAAATTCTGCTAATTCCGGCAAAATTCTTTCATCATACTTTTCTTAAAACGTCTCATAAGCTTATGAAAAGAATTTGCATAAAACAATGCACAATTTCAAAACTTTTCTCAATCTTTTTTTTTTTATTAAGTCTCATATATAATGTCATGTTTAACTCCATTTAAATTCATTATTAGTGTAGCAATGTTAATTAACTTTAAAAATAAAATTTTAGAAATTTAATTATTAATTTACAATACTGTGACAATTAAACCATTATTTTTTTGGAAATAATGTATTTGATACACATTTTTAGATGGAGCAAGCAATTCAAGTGAGTTTTATTTGAATAATACTTTTTATTAATATGTGTTGATTATAGATATGTCAAGAAAAACTGCTATAATGTTTTTCTTTATTGAAATAATGTAGTAATCAAATACCCTTTTGATAAAAAATTTACTTAGAATTTTTGGCTTTCGTTTTATATGTTATAAATTGTGATAATCTTCAGCGCTTGAGCTCTCTGCACTTTAATATTTCTGTGTACATATATCTTCTTGTACAAGTTGTAAAACTATGTCATTAGATAATCGTAATTATTTCGTTTTATTTGTTCGAGTGTAATTTATGTCACTAATATCCACTGCTCTATGTTGCAATGCAGTTTTTAAGCCTACCTGTTTTCAAAAAATTATATTAGACCAAAACTCTTTTAAGTAATTCCATCATGATCAATTGATGAACAAATCTGACAAAAAAAAAAACTCGCTTTTCCCCCTTTATTGTCATAATTTCTATTTGAAGCTTGCATTTTAATTTTCAAGAATATTTATATCAAAATATTTTAATTTTTACTTTTTTTAAATTATAGACTTTTGCTTCGTTACAATGTTTAAATTAATTGTAATAAAAAAGTAGTACAGTACTCTTTTTATTAAAAATACATTTTTATTTTCCTTAAAAATTTATCTTTTAATTATATCACCTGCAGCTTAAATTGCGTGAAAAGATCATTATTAGGTTAAGGAGTCAATAAAGTAAAAAATGTGTTTAATAAGTTTTCCTTATTGAAATTTTAAATATAGCATATAAAAATGAAAATCCATTTGTATAAATGATAAAAATATTCTCAATAATTCATTTTAAAAATAATTCAATGTTTCAATTCCTTCAGGTGAAAGCGCTTCAAGTAAGTTAGTTTTTTAAGAGTTTCTTTTGGGCATTGTATATTTTTTAAATTTTGCCGAAAAATATTTAAAAACGTAAAAAAGAATATAGACTCTAAATTTTATTCCTTTCAGTTAAATTGAAAGTTATATGTTTAAACTAATTTATTTCCTGTATTTGATTTCTATAGAATTAATAATTTCAATGTTTATTTAATTTTTTAATTGCATATATTTTTTTTAAATTGCATGTAGTGAAAGATTTTTAATAGATGCAATATAAGAATATTTAAAATAATATATTATGTATATTTAATTATATATATATACTACATATTTAATTTGTGTATTGTTTTTAAATTGGAAACAACGGATTCTGATATGAGTTAATGTTTTCATTTTCAGGTGATTCCTATGATGTTTATTCCTACGAAGGTAATTTAATTGAAATAATTATTTCTTCTTCTTCTGTTTTGAAAGAGCAGTATTAAAATTGTTTTAATTACTGTATTTCAGATAATTTCTCTTCTATATTATATTTCCTGTTATAAAATATATTGGATTTGTATTCAACAGAAAGATTTAATTTGTAATTATGGTTTATAATTTTTAGATGCCAGTAAGAGTAAGTTAAATTCCTTGTATTAAAAAATGAAATATATTTTGGGATATTACATTATTTATTTTGATTTTTCGAATTCATGAAAAATCTGATATTTCTTTTATATTAATCAAATGGAAGTTCCATAGTTATTTTTTGATGCAATTGTTTTAAATATAAATTAACAAAATGCTTTCAATGAATGATTTCATAAAATATTTATTAAAATAATTATTTAATACTGAATTTCCTTTAATGCATTACTATTCCCAATTCGATATTTTTTAACATTAACTTTAGAATGCAGTTTACTAATGATTGATTGAAAGTAATACTTCTCTCATTTTATAACCATTGTGAAAGCTATGACAATATATATTATTAAATTTAATGGTTTACTGAAATGTTTAGACGTCTTTGTTTTTCAGTGAAAAATTATAAAAAACAAGATACATTTTATTTAAAAACGATAAAATAACTATAGATTTTTATTTATTATGGAAAGATTTGAAAACTTAAATCATTTATATAAATGACCTTTTGCATTCAATGCCGAAATGAATTTGGATATTTAGCAGTTTTCAGTGTCAAAAATATTTAAATGATTTTGACACATTTTAATTTATATGTAGTTACTGAATTAGTTATTTTATTTATTATATTATATTTATTCGTTTGCTATTTATTATTTTATACAATTATTATTAGACATCTATTATATTGTTTGAGGATCATCAGATTTTGCATTTATTAAAAACTTTGTCCACAGAATATTGCTTCTGCCATTTCCTCAGAATGTTTTGTAAATATGACATTTTAAAATCATTCCATATATTTATTACGGCAATCGCTATTATGTTTGAGCTTTATTAATGTGGTATTTCTCGCCAAATTTTTGACACCAATCAATTATCCAATTTCTGACACCAATATTTTTTTGCAAAGATATGGCACAAGCCAATAGTACTCGAGATGAAGTTCGTAGACCAAACAAATTTTTGCATTCAAACAGGATGTATAACAAATTGGATTCTGAGATAATACTATATATAGTTAGAGAGCAAATAGTTTTAAAATCGAGGAATTAAACTAACATCGTAAAGTGAGCATTATTCAAGAAATCTTAATATTCTAGAGTGTTGTACTAAACAGCGTATAAGAAAGCTCTCAAATTTAATTACTGTGTAAAAAAATCAAGTCTTAATATTGTAATCATATTTATTAGTGATTTATAGAAATTTTAGAAATTTGTTTTGGAATATATATTCTTACGCAAATTAATTTATGTTCAATTACCAAGGAAGGGGTTCATTAAAATATAAGTTATTCTAAAAATACGTAATTAAGGTAAAAAATAAATAAAACATATATATGATGATGATTGACAAGGGAGCAGCTAGGAATTATCGGAATGTTCATTTACCTTATATTAAACTCAATTAAAGAAAAGAATCTTGTAGAAAAATCCCAAGAAAAATTTCAATATCACATGCATTGATTATATGTATCAATCTGTTAGTCACTCCAAAGATTATTTTTAGTTTGATAATGCTTGTATAACGCATATTTAGATAATTTAAAATAACTGATAAAATATTTTTTAAATTCATTAAAATAATTTATATTATATTATTAATTTATTATCTATTTTATTTTAGAATCCGGCAGTGATGAAAGTAGTAAGTAATGAAATAATTTCATCTATAAACATATCTAATATGCTATCTTCATAATCTTTCTTAAAACAGAGTTGAAAATTTCATTTCATCTTGATATTACAAATTTTATTTACACAATGTATGACTATCGTGTGCTATTAAGGAAATATTTTCTCTAAATAATGTTCTATCGACATATATGTATAATCATAACAAATACTTCTATAAATTACTATCTATATAAAATAAATAAATTATGCAATAATACGAATCAATTATGTATTTATTCATGATAAATTATAAATATCCTTATTTTTAAATAAATCTAAATTACTGTGAAGACATATGTAAGTATAAAATAGTTTTCTATTGAATCATAAGTGATAAACAAACATATATTAACCTTATAAATTAAAATAAAAATATGTATTTGTAGTTCATATAACTTACAACAATGCAATTTATTTAAATTCATATTTTAACATGTTTTTCAAATTATAATAAAATACTCGGACTGATTCTTTTTCTATAGGTGACTCGATAGACTACTACGATTACTACAGTAAGTGAATGTCGATATTCCAGTTTAAAATCTTGAATTTAAGTAATTATAATAAATATAAACTGATATTAAAAAGTTCCGTAATATACAAAGAATGAGATACAATTTAATTTTAATACCTGAACGAAATATAGCAACGAAATAAAATTTTCTAAATAGTTCAATTATTTTTTTCACTTGGGTGAAGAATTACAATGAATTTATCTTCCAATATATGTAATTTATGTAGAAAAACAGATATGAATACAATCCGAGTTCTTTTTATTCTTCGAGTAAGTTTTATTTCGCTGCCATGGTTCAATTATTTTTCATTCGGATGAAGAATTAAATCTTGATTTAATAATAATTTTTTTGAATAAACTAAGATACGAATACAAACCAAGTTCTTTTTATCTGCTGAAAATGAAGACTGTTCATATTGAATAATGCTGCCTTGAAATTTCGGGACTGTTTGTAAAAATTCATTATAAAAGCCAATGGCGAAGATTTTCATTCCTATTTACTGATTCTCATATATAATGTCCTGTTTAACTCCATTTAAATTCATTATTTGTCTAAGAACGTTAATTAACCTAAAAATATTTTTTTGGAAGTTTAAGTATTAATTTTCATTGCTATGACAATTAAATCCTTAATTTATTGAAAATAATGTATGTATTATACATTTTTAGATGCAGCAAGCAATTCAAGTAAGTTTTATTTCAATAACTTTTTTCATTAAGTGATATATATGTCAAGTAAAACAGTCATAATTAATGTTAATGATTTTATATGTTAATGTGTTTCTTTAATGAAATATTGCAGTAATCAAATACTCTTTTGATATAAATATTTGTATTTTTAAGCATAAAATGTATACGGAAATATACATAAATGATAAAAAATGAACAATGTACATTTTAAATTGACTATTATGCTCTAATAAATTTTCTTTAATTTGTAAATTTTCAGCTGAAAGTTCTAGTGCATGTAAGTATAACTTTATAAATTATACGTGCATATACCACCTTAAATACATTGGACGAAAATTATGAATAACTGTAGCTAAAGCCACAGGACAAACCACTAAGATTTAAAATATTGAAAGACTGCAAAGGCAGGCCAAAGCATATGCCGTATGTTAAAACACAAACTCTTTTTTTTTTTTTTTTACAAAACATTTATAATGAAACATATTGTTTGGTTGTAAATTATTTAAAAAATATTACATGTGATTACAAATCTGTAATTTCATATTATGTTAATATTTCCTATAATTAGTAAATATATGGTACTGTAGTAGATTATATAGTTTACATGGTTTATATTTATAAATTTATATATTCATAAACTATAGTACATTAATATAAAACTATAATGAAATTATGTATATTTTTTTTTACTATTTTTATAATATTATAATTCAATTATTATTCTTTACATTATTATATTTTATCATTATCATTATTATCATTATTCTTTAAAATAATGAAAAAAGGTTTTATTTAAAAAAATTCTTTAAACAAGTTAATTCTGATTAATTAATCAAATTTTAATGCTAAATAAAGCCGATGTTTATTAAAAGTGTCTCTTGATATTAATTAAAATTGCACCATACTATTGAAAATTAGACATTTTTTCACTAACATAAAAAATATTCATAAATATTTTTTACTAGAATATTATATAATCTTTGGCTAATAAGGAATTTTAAAAGATGTATATATATGCTTAATGCTAAATTGCTTTCACTTTTATTTGCTTTCAAACGAATTTACTTTTTGTTTGAAAGACTCAATAAGATATTTCTTTTATATGAAATTACAATCATCTGCTAATCTTAATCATCTGCTTATCAAATTATCGA
Source organism: Caerostris extrusa (assembly GCA_021605095.1). NCBI lineage: Eukaryota > Metazoa > Arthropoda > Arachnida > Araneae > Araneidae > Caerostris > Caerostris extrusa. The sequence goes on along the minus strand of BPLR01008547.1, from coordinate 164,164 downwards.
TTATAGACAATTTAAATTTATTCATAATTTTAGTATTACTTTTAAAAATTGCATTAATCATTAAATTTATTTTTAAATTTAAAATTTGAAAATATTGTTTGCTTGTAACATTTTTAGAAATTAGATATTGAAAGGTTTGCAATAAATAATCATTTAAAATTTTTCTTCTGTTCTTGAAGTGTTTCTTAAATATATTCAAATATACTAAAATAATTTTTTTTTAATTTGTAAATTTCCAGCTGACAGTTCTAGCTCAAGTAAGTATAACTTTATAAATTATACGTATATATACTACTTTAAAAACATCACAAGAAAGTTATGAATAACTGTAAAATCGAAATTAAAAATTACATAAAGAGAATGATAATCATAAAATTTTTTTCTAATACGCAATTTTGTTTCTGTGACATTGAAAACAGAAACAAAATTGCGTATTTGGACGTTGCATTGCAGACATTGCGGTGACGAATGGGATTTGGTCTTCAGTTTATTCACTAAAAATTGTTAAAAGAGATTATTGACTTTTGTTACTTATTATATCAGCTCAACGTCTGAACGAAGAATTTTATTGGAATCAGAAGTTTAGAGAGTATTGGTCGCTTAGAAGGGCCCAAACATAATATCTTGTAGTTAAAGCCACAAGACAAGCCACTATGTTTTAAAATATTGGAAGATTGAAAAGCCGGACAAAGCATATACCATGATCGTAGACGAGTAACACTACCAAATGAAGATTGACAACAATGATGGACAGGAGTAATGAAAACTGGAATGCCATTTTTTTCAACAACAGCTTAATTTAAGTACAGGTTTCAGATTTTCAACTCATTAATAAAAACTGACCCATGCTGTCTTTATGCTCATATACATATATATATATATATATGTGGATATATATGTGGTATGTGCTCTGTTAACAGTGAATCACTATGCTGTCTATCAGGAGAGGCAGAAGAACACGGTCAGTTGAAAGAATTATAGGCCATCCTAATGGTGGACATACCTTTTTAGAAGGAGAGTTTTACACGAAATAATTCTATATTTTTACAAGAAAATGTGAAATTTCGATTATGGTTATGATCCGGGCCATATCTTCATGAATTGCCAAAAACCGACCTCCACCTTATTAAAAAGTGTTATATGAAAACTCGGCGATATACTGATGAGATTCTGATAACTTTTGTATTCACTATACTACAGCAATCGGAGATTAATTGATTCTATTGTACAATAGCTGCAGGGCATAGAACATGTTTGGAACAATGTAAAATTCTAGACAGGCGAATTTCTGTCTTTCTATCGTTCCCCGCCTCATTTAAACGGTTCTAAAACTGGCATAATACTCCATAGGCATAAGTGAGGAAATTAATTAATATAAAAGATTCAATATCACAATTTTTAATATTGCTTTCGTTAGGCAAACATCTTTTATTTTTCAATCGTTTCATACATTTTAAATATCCATTTAAAAGCATAATTAGTGATAACTTATACTGTATGTAATGCTAAACGTCTTAATTCTAATATAGTGTCATGTAACTATAATTTTAATTTACTTTCTGTTAATATATTTTCATTTTAAGATTCTTTATTATGAAATATTATGATAGCGTATGATCATTACATCATTACTAACAGATAATTTGAATAAATAAAAAGTGTATAATGGCAATGAAAATTATATAAGATGTTACATAACATAAATTACTCAATCATAAAAATTTCCTATAAACACTTTTATTTGTTGGTAACGAAAGGACTTTTTCTACGAAAATAGCATCATTAACTTCAATAAAAAAATCGAATATTCTAATGTTATTTTTTAATATATTTTGTGTTAAAAATCTTTTATACTCATATGTATTTTTTTTGTGTATCTATTTTATTGTCATAATATATATATTTATTAAAATCCTATGACTGGTTAACTTTTACTCTACTTTTATTTTTTTATTATTCATTTTTACTCTTCCATAACTATTTTCAGAAAAATACCAATCCTCACATGAACTCGAAAAAAAAAAAAAAATTACTTATTAAATAATTGCCATTATAATTTTGAAACGATTCTTAACTTTAAATATATTTTTCATAGAATATAACTTTGATAGTCCCCACTAAAAGTCAACAAATATTTTAAACAAATTAACGTAAAAATAATAGCCATTTCCTTTGAAAACATTTAATCGTATTTATTTTTTCCTTTTCAATTAATTCAGGTGGTATAATAATATTTAAATATTTTTGTTTATGAAAATCTTTATTTTTAAGGCTCATCAATGATTTACCATTAGAGTTACGTATTGATGCATTTAAAGCTTATACAATATTTGTTTTCTAAAATGAAGAATTTAAGTGTATATTTAAATTAAATTTTTCTGTATTTCTAGGCTCAAGCAGTGATAGCGGAGGTAAGTTAAATCAAATATTTTATACGGTATATAAGCAATTCAATACATAACATTGTTTTTTCATTAAACCATTTAAAAATTATCACAGTAATTTATGGACCATTTCAAATTTGGCATAAATGTTTGTATTAAATATAAATACAATTTACTAAAATTGCGACAATACTGTCTATAAAATTTGATCGGTAGAGGGCACTGATGCTTGTCCTATAAATAGCCTATAAATATCGCTCTGAAAACTCCTTATGTAATTTATTTACTGCAGAAGAATACATTAATAATAAGAATACATTAATATCGGAGGTATCGTAATACATTATAAAGGGAGAGGTCTTTATTAGCAATAATAAAGAGCACGGCTTGCGGAGATGCCTTTATGCCGCCTTCGGGGCAAATATTAGGCAGAGAAAAGAATCTTTGGATAATACAAGCTAGGTAATCAGTTTCTCGAGTTATTTTTATCGTTTTGACCATAATGTAAGAAGGTGTTTTTGCCAATGGAAAGATTAATTTTACACACACGGGATTCAACAATAAATTGTTAACATATAATATTTCTCTGGGCTCAACTAAAATAATACTTTTATTTGGTATACAGATAAAAATGAATATTGATAGCCATAATGATTCAAGCACGAAAAATACACTCATTGCACTAAATATATCAGTTACCGAAAGAGGCTAAAATATTAAAGATTTTGAAGATATAAAAGATATTAAAAGATATACTAATATTAAAAAATATTGTTCATTTGAGATAAATTTGAAAATAAAAGCTAATATTAACTTCACGTTAGATTTCTCTTAATGTTGGATGCATTTCCTCTGAAATATATCTAAGCTTTGGGAAATAATTTTTAAAACATCATTGAGTATTATTCTACTTATTTTCAGGAATTAACTTAATTCAGAATTTTTAAAATTGGAATTAAATGTCTTAATTGGGATACATAATATTTGCTAAATATTCTAAATATTTAATTAGTTTTATTAATCAAAACAATATTCCGTTTAATAGGTGGAGGACTTCTTGGCGGAGGAGGTAAAAGATTTTTATTGTTTAAAACAATTAAATACTGCAATTAAAACTAATACTTAAAATTATTCTTTTTATTCTATTCTTATTATTCTTTTTATACTTGTTTAAAAGAAATCCTGAAATTGAATTGAAATTGAAGATTTCATAGTTAAATATTAAAAATTCTTTCTTCATTCAAAAAGCTGATTTCATTACATTTTTTCAGTTCATTTACATCAGTATATATTTTTTTTGATCAAATTATTTTCAGTAATTATCTTAATAATCTGTATCCTATTACAAAATAATCAAATTTAAAAAAATTCAACATGAAACGATAGCTTTAAATTAGATTTTTAAAACTATTAATACTTTACATTTATACATTTATATTTATTTTTATATATTTATATTTATAAAAGACTTATAATGTTTAATTAATATTTTTACAGGCCTCTTAGGATTAGGAATATGTAAGTAATCATCTATTTCATTAATAATTGATGCTAAATTTATTTTAATAATATTTCACTTATTTCTGTATTTACTTTACTGTAAGCCAAGGATTGCCAAATTAACTGTCCTACCGCCGTTTTTCTTAAATAGAATGACTTAGTGCCCCCTAGACTTCTACCCTTTTAATCAATTAAATAAAAATCTGTAGTAAAAAATTGTATGTTATGTATTTATAAATATACCTACATCTTAAAACATAGTAAATAACTATGTAGTAGATAAGACACCTTGAAGTTATAAAATTGAATAAATGGTGTTGAAAACCTTAAATTAATACAATTTATACATAATATGAAAATAAAAATCTGTGGATAACATTATTTGAAAATTTGCATTTTTACACATTTTCTTGCTATCATATAAATTTACAAAATTTTCTAAAATTTTTATATAAAAAATATAAAAGATGCAAAATGATATATAAAAATTATTTTCCCTTCCTGCCATGAATTTATGAATGTATCCAAAAGTCACTAAAATATAAACGTAAGCTTCAGGAAAATAATTTGTTTGTTTATTTATTTATTTGTAATTTGTTTATTTATTTTATAACTATAAATAGCTCAAATGTGATTCCTTAAAGATATTTAAGGATTGAATTACTTATATTTTAGTGTAACATGCAGGGCACATTACCAAAGTATCAAACATTTCTTTGATGGTATGTATATTTTAAATTAATACATATTTCAAATTTTTAAATACTACTTACTCTAAATATAAAGTCAGCAATAATTCAGATTTATTAAACAATATATTTTCCTATACAGATAGCAAATAAAATAAGTTAATATTTTTTGAAAAATATACAGCAAAATGGAATTTTACGATGCATTATCAAATACGTAATTAAGTCAGAAAGAAATATTTGTATCTTGTAAATTTTTGTTACTAATAATTGCCATAATTTTAATTGTAATGTAATAATTTTAATATTTGGTTAATAAATGCTTTAGCATAAATTCGAAAAAGTTTCAAATATTTTGTGAATCCTTTTCTCATTAAATAATCGATAATTATTCTAATCTTTTGTCATTCTTTTATTTCTAAATAATTTGATGTTATCTTTAAGCAATTGTTTTAAACAATATAATTACGTAAATAATTTATGATTATTCATATAAATTGAGGAACTTAATAAATATATAATTTATCAATTTTATTCAATATTAAAAGTCTTGTATACATGTTTCATAAGAGAACATGTGATGCCAAGGTTTTAATTTTTCAAAAATCATTTTATGAAAAAATATAATAAAGGATTTTTTTGTTTGAGTAACTTTAATGTTTCATCTCATTCTACTTCAATATTACTAATTATTATTCTTTTATGTTTTTTTCTAGACTGGCAAATGAATCAACAACTGCAACTGCTACATAAAACTGTTTTCACATATATCGCTATACTAATACCAGAAAATTTTAAACTCAAAGGACTTTTCTATTTCATTTATGAACTATTGCTTAAAAGAATTCTTTTATGCTGCAGTATATAACAGAAAAAAATTTGTAATCACCGAAGAGATTCCAATAAATAATTATTTATTTCAAAAATGTTTCAATTTTATTATTGTGTATTGAATAAATAATTTTATTTGAAATATGCTTTTCTTTAGTGTGAAAAATAAATATTTTATATTAAAAATTCTGCACTATTAACTTAACAGTCAGGTAAATAAGATATGTTTTATATCTTTTATTTTTACAGTACATGTAAATGAATACATAATGCTTCAATTTAACTTATAATAGATACATAATTATATTATGTATGTATGACGTGAAAGAAGAAAATGCAATGAGAAATATCTGAGGTATGTAGGGAAAATGAAAAGAATTTCTGTAGGCACGAATCATTTTCAGAACATTCAATATGGGAGCCATCTGCTTTGAAAACATAAGTTTATTTAGTAATAATGTATTGGTACTGGTGCAAATTTTCGATAATTTTTTCATTGTATTTCATATGTATTTTGTTTGCTCTGGAGTCGATTAGATATGAATATGAGAAATTGCTCTGGATTTCTTATGGATGGCACGTCTATTTGAATTGAATGGAGCTAAATTTGAACTAAATGGTATTAGTGCACATTAAAGAAATTTCAGATGTATTGTAAACATACTTGGTATACATATATTTTAAAAGAAGTAATAAAAATGAACCTTTTTTACTTTCGATTGTAATACTAATAATATATTGAACAAATATGTTTCACATACAAGAAGTCTGAAGAAAGATTTTTTTTTACAAAAGAATAACATGCAAATTTTTAAGATTAAAAAAATATATTCTTGCAGCTTATTCATGTAATGAGATATAAAATTTTAATATAATTTAAAATTGTTATGAAATAATAAATAAATTTATTAAAAATTCACAAATATTTTGAGTTAAGTCACGTTGATATCTCAGTCCCATAAATCACAATTTCGGAAATAATTTTTAGACTCAAACAAATAATTCTTACTTTTAATAATTGTGAGCCTGTACCATACCGAATAACTTTCTCCATACAGGTGATTATTATACCGAGCTATAATGACATACATAAATATATTTTCTTTGCATCTTTAGATTTAAGTTGTTCATAAAAAAATCAGTGAAAAATGCAAAGTCTGAAACTATGCTGTATCTTCCAGAATTTCATACTCCACAGAAGGGCTTTTCTCATGAACCAATGACACAATATCGCTTTCAACTGCCAAACATGGTAGAAAACACATCCAGTACTTTCACGTAATACAGGGCGTCAGAGTGTTCAGATAGCATGGACTGAATAAAATTACCAAGTTACCTGTCAGTAAGTCACCAAGTTCGTATAGAATTTACAAGCCTTACAATTGCATCGAGGACCAGCTTCATATTCATTGCAGATTTATACAGAGCATCGTGATGTATAACACAATGTAGAAAGACAACATTGTTCCCGATATGGTTTTGATTCAAAAGTCCATGAAATCCAGATTTATTTTCTTTCACTTTCCGTGCCTCACCTGCCGTAATATTACGTATATTTGTTGAAGGTACTTTTAAAGTCGAAAGCCATTCCAGAAATTCACAAAAAATATTATATCAGGTTGTAGTTCCCTTTAACGGCCATGCCAATAACCCCAGTAACTTCAAAGTTCTCTTCATAAACACCTCTTATAAATAATACTAGTTGAGCAACGTTATTTATATCAATGTTTTCCTCCATAGCTTTCGAGAACAATTTAAACTGGCCAATAATTGACTAAATTTGATGTCAAATTTTTATTGTTGATTTCAAAAAAAAAAAAAAAAAAAAAAAAATCTCAATTCAGTCTCAATTAAAAAAAGTCTCAGTCAAGTTCTAAAAGTCACAATTTTTTGGGACAGCTTATAATCCCAAAGGAATATATGGAATTTTATATGGATTTTTCCCAAAGAATTTCTCCTTTTTGTTTTCTTCCATATTCGGCTCGGTAATTAGAATTTTTATTTTTTATGTGAAGTAATGGAAATGCTATATTCTTTGAAAACTGCCACAGCTTAATTACATATCAGATACACTGGTTTATACTTTATAGCTGTAAAAAATATTTTCAAGCCCGATCATCTTTAAAAGCACGACTCTCTTCCCACGACTCTCAGCACGACAATTATAGGTTTTTAAATAGATATTTTAGGGTTGAAATATTTTACGAATATCCATAATAAGCCAAACCAGCACCAGAAACATTATACTTTTAAATCATTTTTACCAGTATTCGCAATGACGCTATTTATCCGCCATTTTTCTATTAAATGTAATATTAGAACTCTCGCCCCCAGACAAACAAAGAAAACATTCATCTATTCTCTATGGAGCGTCACCTGTTGGCATCATCAATAATTGCTGTTAGAACAAGTGAAGATAACTTTAGTGTGAAACTAAAATGCTCACATCCAGTAAAGATAAATAAATAAACAAAGTAATAATAATAATAATAATAATAATAAAAATAGTAAATAGAAAAATAAAAATGGAACTTTTTTTCATTTAGGAAGATTATCAATAAATATTTGCTTTCTGTGAAATTTTCAAAGGGAGATAGATGTAAGTCATTATATTTGTATGTGCTCGTGCCACATCAGACAGTCACTAGACGGAGTTTAAAATGAGCAGTGTAAATGTCAATGGAATGAGATAACAGAGTTGCAGTCTTTTGAGATTAAACTAATTTCCACTAGTATAAATGACATCCTTTTTTTTGTTTCTGCACTAGCTCTTAACGATATATATTATATATTGTATAATAATGTAGTAATATTTTATATACTACGTTATGATATTATATATTGTATAATACCGTAAATATATTATATAAATATAATACTTTTTTTTAATGTGAAGTGCGCCGGAGATGGCCCGCGCACCGTAATTTATCCATGACTGAATTAAACAGTCAGGTTTCAATTCTGCCTTCAAGATACTTTTTAAATTAAAAAAAAAAAATTTTTAAATAAAATTAACAATTCACAATTATTTTTAAATTAAATCTCAAATAAATTTATTTCATTAAGAAAAGAAATGTTCGAATTCATGAAACTTGAATGAAAAATTAATGTTTTATGTTTAGACAGTTAAATAATTTGAAAGGCATTCTTAATAGAGATAAATTTAAACTTAATTATTAATATTATTATTATAATTAATTAAATATTGAATTAATATTTAACTAAAAACTTGTTGCAGGTTTTGAATTATTATTAGAGAAGAAATATAAAATATTATATGCAACTTTAAGAAATTGGTTTTGGCAGGAAAAGAAATAGCTGTTCATCTATTGCTATCTATCAAATAGTAGAGAACAGCTGTTCATCTATTGTACATATGTAGAGGTCACAAATTTTAAAGACTTGAAAAGATAATTAATAGAATAATGTGTTAAATATTACAATTAAAAATATAATATACATAAAAAAAAAAAAAGTAACAACAGTATAAAATTAACAGTTAAAAATTATAAAATTACAGTTTAGATATAATTACATATAAATTACAGTATAAAAATTAACAGTTAAAAATATAATAACAGTATAAAATTCTACAGTTTTATTAGTCTTATTCTGCTATAAATTCTAAATAAACGTTGTCATTCCTTTTTGAATTTTGCAATGGTTATAATGATTCATACCATTCTCCATTTCAATCTATTTAATTTATGAGTTTTTGATAAATTTCTCTACCAGCTGAAACGTTCGAACTTTGACAGAATCTTTCCACCTGTCATTTATGTTTGTAGAAATGTCACATTTAGTTTTGAAAAGTATTTATCTTTTAATGTAAAAAAAGATATTGTTGAATTTTCCTATCATAATAAATTGTATCTTTGTTAAATTAATCAAAAGAGATGTTTTGCGATATTCAAAAGTTATCGAAAACTCTTCTGAAATAATTGTAGAGAGCCAGTAAGCAATGCATATGATGCAATTATGATGGCCTGAATCAACGGTTCTTTTACAAATCCATTTACTTCAAATTATCTATCACATTTATCTGACTTATTTTTAATGCAATTTGAGGACAATTTAAAGTTTGCTTCTTTATTGAACCCCTTTTTGGTTTTATTGCACAGATGTTTTTTAAAGTCCTCCCAACTATTATAATGTGATTTAAATTAAAACATACTTCATATTAGAGTCAACGCCTCTAATGATCATTCAATTGTAGTTGAATATTTCCAAAGATCAAACTTTAAATTACCACACGTTTTACTAGTCGTAAAGGCATTTTTTTCAGGGTTGATTAATTTACATATTTTAATACTCACTCCTAAAATCCATATTTTTAAAAATCTTAACTAAAAATTCACTATCTAAATTTGCTTTATTTAAATTTTATTTAAAAATATTATCAATTTTTTAAAAGACACTCTAAAATGGTATTTACCAAGTGTCGTCAATCCTTGGATTTATTGTTAGTCAATTAACGATAATCAACGCAAAATCCATTTATTCCACATTTCTTCCTAGCAGGGGCGATTGATGAGATCAATGATTTGGCTGTAAGACAACGTCATTCATTTTTTACATTTCATGTAAAGCGTTTCAATTTTCGATTTGTTTAACAAATGGAAGGCAACAAGAAGGCTGCGATATTAAACGGAGATCACCATCAATGTACATTTAGCATTTTTGTATTGCATTTAGCACGATGAATTTTATTGATTTAAAAATAGGTAATTGAAAAATAAATAGTTATATCTAATAATAAATTATACATCATTTAACATTATTTATAAAATATAAATTGACTAAAGCAGAACCTGAAAATTTGACTGGCGTGGCGAATATGAGGTGAAACACCTAGTTAGAAGAAATTTGAAAAGTTTGGTTTGGTTTGTCGCTCAAACACCATCTTGTGCACACTTTATCTAAACAGACCGGGACCTACAGTTTAAAGTGGATTCCGAACCACTACAAACATCCATGGCACCGCCGGGGACTCGAACCCGAAACCTGTGAAATTTGAAAAGAGTTAAAAATTTTGTGAAAACAAATACAATGACTTCTCAAACATTTTCTTTCACACCTCACATTGTTTTTAATCATTTATCGATGAAAATTTTAAGCAAAGTAATAGGACTCGAACAAACTAAATAAATTCTGAATGTGTTTTGAATCAGTTAAAACGCTGAAGACGGTATGGTATTTAAAAAATGTAGTCTGAATTATATATTATATATGACCGCATATTTTTGTAATTATTTAATAAAATTTAAAAAGTTATGAAAGAGAAAAATATCAAAAGAGAGATTAAAAAAATACTGTTTACAAAAATACTTGCAAAAATTGTTACATTGCAAAAATTCGAGCTCTAACTTACCAAAAAAATATTTTATGATAACTGTTTACCACTATTTCTCTTCATAAAAAATTTAAGAATGTAAACGAATTTTACAAATGTTTCAAATGAAAAATTATATTTATTTTTTGATACACAATAAATTTCATATAATAATAAACTTGGGTGCATAATTCATATAATAACGTTTATAATGAAACATTTATAACATTATAAATGTTACAAAAAAAAAGCTTAAAGATAATGCATAAATATAAAGTAAGCTATGCATAACAAATATTTTATCACTATACTGTAAAACATAATACTTCATGGAAACAGATGTAAATTTTCCCACGTAAATTACAATATTTTATTTTAGAAATAACAAATAATTAATTTGAATATAAATGATATGTAATATATAAAAAGACATTTTATATTCTGCTACAAACCGGGATCTATTCCATTTACACAGATGGGCAAAAACTTAAGCAACAGCTTTTAAACAAAATAACAACAACACAATATTTAGAATATAGAGGTAGTATTTTTTTCTTAAAAGAAGAAAACATACTAATGCAAAATGCAATAGTAATAGTATGTCATCATATAATCAAATAAACAAACAAATAAAGACCTTATTGAAAGGTTAGAGGCTTATTAAAAAACAACCTTTTGAAGAGGTTAGAGGCAGATGTTTTTAGTTAGGAAAAACAGATGTTTAAAAAACAGATGTTAAAAACAGATGTTTTTTAGTTAGGAATGTAACTTCATTTATGAGAAATGAGCAACCAGATTATCCCAATGTTGTTAAGGTAAAAATGCCTATTCCTCAATGAGCATCTATTTCAGTTGTTGGGTGCTTTTCGATTCATGTAATAGTGACGAAGGTGCAGCCTTAAAACATCCTATATGTGTTCTGCTGGACTTAAAACGATAGAGCAAGCTTTTCATTTTCAAAACTCCTCAAAGCATAAGTTTGTCATAAAGATAAAATCTGCACAAATGGCGCCTCTGCACATATCGATAAATCTGCACTAATGCCGTAAAAATGGAACGCTAGAGAGGATCAGTTTCTCATACTAGCGATCTCTGGTAACAGGATCGTCGAACATTTGGAACTCTTTCTAAAGCGTGCATGTTAATACTTCCCCAGACGAGCACACCAAGGTCAACTTTAGGGTCTCTTTGCCTGATGCTCAGTGGGAAAAATCGTGACTCTGTCGTTATCTGTATCAACTGTGGTAAAGAATCACTATGGTACTGAAATGACTCTAAAGGGGGACGTAATACTGTTGATAAGATGTCAAGCCTTTGCATCTCTTCCATCTTCCTTTGTTGCTTAAGTTTAATCGGTGCCACCGATGAGCAAGAGTAGGTCTATAGGATGCAGCGTCAGGAAGATGTGTGAATAGGCCGCCACATGAAGTAACACACTATATTTATCATTTCCTGGATGTACACAGTTTCTTTTTCTGATTTATATTGATTTCTTTTCTGCTCATGGACGATATATCGGTCCTGTCTTTCCATTGTTTTGCTTGAAGACCATTTACCAGTCTATGGTTTGGAGAGTTTTCAAGCTCTTTATGTGACACTTTCGTCTATTCGAAACTTTTGCACAATGCTTGTCATATTAAACACCACTTCAATCTTGAAGATCATTCTACGCTGTGTAAAGACATCCAGATGGTTTTCCCAGCCATATTGCACTTGTGAACTCATTTGAACTTGCAGAGAAAGCTTTTAATAGAGTCCTTTCGTCCTTCATTTTATAGGTAACTCGCACCGTGCGCTGTGACTGCTAGTCATGTATGGTCACTGGTCACAAACAGTTTTAATTAAAAATATTTAATAATCTGAATTGGGAAATAAATAAAATTAAATTCTGGTTAATTGAACTTTTTTTAGAAAAATAACATATGGTAGATTATTTATTAAATATAAAATACATGCAATTTACAACATAAACACATCTTAATACATAAAAAAAAAAAAATACTTTTACTGCGAAAAAAAAATTGAAAAAAATAACCTTGTTTTAATTTTTTCCATATCGATTGATAATAGTATTTCACAATAAAACTTGCAAAAAAAAAGTGATCACTATTATATAACAGCAGAAGAACTAATAGATTTTTTTTTTTAGTTTGGTGACTTATTTGTACAACAGACAAGAAAAACAAATAACACTAAAAGTAATTCGGTTTTCTCTTAATCTTTTACACACCGCTGTAATCAGGTCCTCTAGGCCGAACATGGCGGTCAACAAAATTTTCGCTCTGTGCTTCGTAGGGTTTTTCTTTTGACTAGCCCAGTAAGTATAGATTATTACATAGTAATTCTTATTTTTGAAATTTTCTAATTTAACATTTTAAGAAATCATATTTAAAATGTAAATAACAGCGAAAAGAACTTATTATCTAAAACATCTATAGCAAATTTAAGTTTAAAACAATTTAAATTTAATAAGGAAATATGGATTTTTTTCATGGTTATGAAAAGTAAATCTATTTATTAATATAAATTTATTTCGGGAATTTAAATCAATTAAATAAATTATCAACTCAGAGATTTGCCTAAAATTACAATACTTAACAGCCATCTTTTTTTGTTCGCATAAAAAGTTTGTATAAAAAATTAAAATGATCTGTATTCTTTAAGCAAATGTATGAATTCATCAATGCCTATTTTAACTAAATGCCTACACTATTCGCTATCCTGGGATGGCAATTAATAATAAAAAAAGTGCAGATTTTCTGTAAAAGTACAAGGATGATCCTTTTTTTTTTTTTTTTTGCTTTGCTTAAAAGTCGTAGACAAAATTTTCCAATTACCTGTTCTTTTAACGAGCGTTTTAGACTTATTATTGTTTTATTTAGTAGAATTATATATATTAAAATTAGAGTAACGTAAATAATTTTCAATAACGTAGTAGTGACTTAGTGTGTTTTCGTTAAAAATTCAATACATATATTGTTAAAAAACTATCTTCTAAAAATCAGGCATACATTAAGTCAAGATCGATATTAAAGTTTCAATATATATATATATATATATATATATATATACTTTAACAAATCACATAAATACTTTGTTATGTACATTAATAACTCCTGTAAATCAATTATTAAAGTATACACAGTAAAAATATTTTCCGTACTAGGGTAATTGTAAATTATTTTTTTTCCGTTACTGTTTTAGCATTAAACTTTACAATACCAGTTTCTTTTTACATATTAAAATGTTAAAAATGATAATATAACAAATAGTGACTTTACAACTTATAAAACCCTGAAGGAATGCAGAATTTGAAAACATCAACCAGAATTTGTTATAAATAATAAATTTTCCAGAATTTTAAAGTAAATTGTTAAACTATATTAACTTGCTACAGAAAACAAAAAAGAAAAGTTAAATATTAATTTTCAATTCTTGATGAATTTTATGAATCGAAATAAATTTACTAATTAACTCAATTGACTATCATAAAATATCTTGCAAATTCCAGAATTTGTATACGTTTCTCATATGTTGCTAGGAATTATAAACGTCAGAAATTTAAAAATATTTTTTTAAATAAACAGTTCCTATACTTCTAATCTTTTAAAAATGTTTTTCATTAAAAACACCCTGATGTTTTCATTAAAAAAATTAATACGGCAGACTTTGTTTTTCATTGAAAAAGAATTAATACGGGCAGATTTTAAATGAAATTTTCATTTTTATTTTTTTTTTATATCCTGTATAAAATTTTCATTTGTTTGTACTTTTTCCTAAAGGTCAGAATTTTCCAGATTTATTTTTATAAATTGAATTTTCGTAGAAAAACCTTTAACACTACTATTTTTAAATATATTTTTACTAAAAGATTTTTTAATTTAACAATGGTGTTATAAATCATATAGCGGAAACATAAAAAAGTTGATTTTTCCAAAACGGCCTAAAACCGTGGTTATATCTCAATTTAAACAACTAAATGAAGATATAATCATGGTTTGTTGACAATTTATTCTTGTATACCTAAACGAGAAACAACTTAAACAAATCAAGAAAATATAATAAGTTAAATTCCTGTACTATCCGTCATGTTACTTCTGTTAATTTTACTTTGTTGTCCTTATTGAAATAATAATAAATTTGAATTTTAAGAATATTTTATGTTTTACTCTATTGTCTTTTGTGCAACACACCACAAATAAATATTTCAATATATTAAATTTCATATTTTTTTTTCCTTTTATTATGTATTATTACTTAAAAATAGATTTTATTAAAATGAGTTCTTTTTTATTTTTAATTTTTTATGTAAAAAATTAAAAATTAAAAGTTGTTTAGATTTCTTGGAAAATTAATTAAGAATATTAGATTGAATGAATTTGAATTAAGTATCTTAATATTAATGATAATGAATTTCAAAAAAGAAAGCATTATAAAAGTGTTATATTAATTAAGCATTTCATTAAAACTGCTTTAAAAATTTTATTAGTTTTCAATTTCTCCTCTAATCTTAACCAATTTCGATTTATTCTAATACAAAGATAGTATATATAAATTCCTTATCTCTGAAATTATACTAACTAAAATACTTATATTAATCTAAATAAAAAATTATTGAAAAATTAAGTTAATTTTATCATTAAAACTTTGTGACTTTTTATTTTTTTGTAAATTTTAAGTGCTTTATTAAAGTATTGCATATTTTTCTGTTTCAGATGAAGCCCAGCCTACTCCTCAAGGTAATTGATTTTATAAATAAAAATATTCCTTAATAAAAGTATTATTAATTTAATAAATACTCTCAAATTTAATGAAAAATACTCTTTTTCATTTAGTCGCTCATTTCATCACGATTTCTAAAAATCGTTGGATTTTTTGTAAGAAGCTTATACAATGTATATGAAGTTATCTATTATACCACTATATTTCGCAATATCACGGGAAACTGTTCTATTTAAATGAAAACACTTTAAATAAAATATGCTTCTTCTTTAATTGGAAATATACTTTTAATAGCTTCTTCTTAATTAGTCTTTTGAATTTTTGGTTTAAATTAATAAGCAAATTAATGAAATTAAAATTGGGATTATTTTATAACGCAGGAAATTAAATAATACAAAACAAGGTTAGATTTTGTAAAAAATACAGATATATAAGCTAAAGTGTTAAAAATATTTTTTATACAAACATTTATTATAAATAATATTTAAACATTTATCGCTTTATTATATTTAGGACTTAATTTATTTTTTTGTTCTGAATTGGACAATTAAAAATATAACATAAAATCATAAAAATTTGGATGTTTTTTTTTGTTGTTGACATTCTTATTAATAATAAAAAATAAATTATTATTTTTAGAATAATTTATTTTTTATTATTAATAAGAATAACCAAAATAAATTATAGTGAATGACACAAAATTACTTTTACAGTTGGATTGCGATATTATTTAAGATTTTAATCAAACTAAATGGCATATCACCAATAAATATTTATCCAGTTTAATGTTTACATTTTGAGATTCAATATAAAAAAATAATTATTTTGTAGTTCTAAAATATCATTTTCGTTTTATCAACAAACAATTCTCAAATTACTTCTATGCTGCTATAAATTAGTTTCCATCCAAAAATATAATTTGTAAAATTTAAGCACTTAAATTTTGAATGATATGTAGCCAGTTGTTGTTTTCGAAAACTATTTTAATCTGAAGTAATATCCCTCTAAAGCGGTAAATATAAAAGCAGTTTTAGGCATTACCCTTAATGTATCACATTTAACTACACTGCGTTTACATTATGTCACACTAATGTGAACAATGGAATTTTCAGAGTTCCACTTTCATTTTTTCGTTTTTAGTGGAAGTAATTATGTTTTTAATAATCTATAGAATATGCCTTTTATAGAATATATCTACAGAATATAATATAATTTGAAATAAATATAGAATATATAAAGAAATATATAGAAATATGGAATATATAGAACAGAATATATCTATTCTACATTATATGTTCTATATAATATAGAATATTTATAGAATATATATTTTAGTGATTCTTAATTTATTTAAAATAAATAATTTTTAACATTTAAATAAATAGTTTAAATAATTATTAATTCTAAGCCTATCTATCTTAGAAGTTTCTTTTAAAAATGTTATATCAGCTTATACTGTCTAGATTTCTGAGAGAATAAAATAATTTTCCTATTTTTTTTACATAAAACATAACTTTATTAAATTAATAAAAATAAACGATAATAAACGCCATAGCATTTTAATATTTATCTTTTGATTGATATTTTGAGAATCATCTATTTTTTTTTTTTTCATTTTAGTAAAAATAATTATGTTTAATTATCTATAAAAGTACAAAAGCATAACTAATATTTTTGTGAATTCTTATTTTATTTAAAAAAAATTGTTTTAATTCTTAAAAATTGTTTAAATATTATTAATTCTAGACCTATCTTTTTAAACTTTCTTTTCTCAAAAATATTATTTTATCAATCCAACTTTCTGAGAGAATAAAATACAATTTTCCTTTTTTTTTTACTTTTTACATAGTAAAATATAACATTCTTAAATTAAAAATAAATAAACGACATTAAACGTCATGGCATTTTAATATTTATGTTTGATATTTTGAGAAACAGTTTTTTTTTCATTTTAGTAGAAAAAATTTTAAAATTTATGAAAACACTAAACATAATTAATTATTTTTGAATTCTTAATTTAAAACAAATAGTTTTAATTCTTAAATAAATAGTGTTAAATATAATCGTTATTAATTCGAGGCCTATCTGTTAGAATTTTCTTTTTCAAATAATGTTATTTTATCTACCTATATTGTGTACCATTTCTGAGAAAATAATAATATTTTTCAAACAACCCATTTAAAGACGGTCACTGTAAAAGGTGCGTAACGTGCAGTATAAACCGGCTGTTACCTATTTTTATACTTTAATTAATTTCGAATGTTTTTTCCACTGAAAAATAGGTTATAAAAAATCAATTGATTTTTTTTTTCGTCAGAAAAAAGATTTAGTATTGATTGGAAAATAATGTTTACTTTCCGATTTCGTAATGCTTATGAAACTTCGAACAAACACGTGGAATATAAAAATATTTTTCTTTATTATCAAAATTGTGATACTTCATTTTAATTTTTCCTGTTTTTTTCTTGTTAAAGTGGCATAGCTAGTTTTTGTTTCATAAGAGAGTTGTATTCAAAATCTTTCAATTTAAGACTATTTTTAATTGAAATTGTTATATAATTGTTAATTATTTCATATCATAATAGTTTTAGAAACTATAAAAATTTCGCTAGACATATTCTTTCAAAATAAACTTGAACTATATAAAGACTATCTTTAAAACTATATAATATATATATATATATATCACTTTTTTTATTATACTCTTATATGATATTAATAATACATATAAGACTATAATAAAAGTGAATTTATAAATTATAAATATACATAATTTTCACAGTGCATTGAAAAATGGAAATCATTATGAAACAATTTTTCCAGATTATTAAAGTTTTTAATTAACTTTACTTTTAATGTAATGTTTTTAATGAATTCGGTGATTAGTATATAGTTTGATATTAAATAACGGAGTTTTATTAAGTTGATGAAAGTTTATGTATCAAAACCTGAATAAAAATTTTTAAGAAAAATATATTGTCAAATAGATATTTTATTTGTTATTTAAATTTTATTTCTGATGTCAATTTTGAAACATAATTTATAAATTTTCATTAAATATAAATAAAATAATATTATATAAATAAATAATAAATAATTATTACGAAGTATTACGAATTTTAAGGTACCAGATCACGTTCACAGCCAAACTTTTATTTAATGTTTTATGAAATTGTTTTCATGCTATTGTTAAAATTTTGCTATTAAATATAGACAAATATGAAAATTAAAATGTATACATAAATGTTTTTGCTAAAATTTAATAAAAATTGAAAAAAGTGAATTTCTTTTAATTTACAGAATCATCTCAAATTATAAAACACGTGTATTTAATTACATAAATGTAGACACATATCCATTATGCATGCATTAACCTAAAAGAGTGATGCTATTATAAAGTATTACAAAAGTTTCTGTCAATCGAGACATTTAAAAGCAAATATTCAAGAAAAAAAAAAAATTTTAACAAAAATAGTAATAACTCACTTTTAAATTAATTTAATTAAAACCTTTTAGTTCAATGCATCATTAAAAACATTTAGTTTTAAATTTAATTAGATTCTAAAAAATTATTCTAACATTTATGATTGTTGTCACATGGTGGTATAGCAAAAATGCAGTTAGTCAGAAATTCAATTTACAATTTTAATGCAGTATTTAATATCCAAATTGCTCGTGATTAAACAACCCATAGTCTGACTTCTAATGACTGTTTTTCTTTTAACCGAAAACTGTTTTCGGAAAGCTAAAGGTTTGATCCTTAAATTAAACAATAAATGAATGCTTGATTTTTCCTGTTTTGAACATGGTCTATTACTTTAGCAAAATATTTTAAATAATTTGATTAATAAACACCGAATATAATTTTTAAATAAAATATTGGATATAATATGTAAATAAAATATTGGATATAATATGTAAATAAAATATTGGATACAATATGTAAATAAAATATTGGATATAATATATAAATAAAAAAAACGCATTTGTTCTGTCATTTATGTCCCGAGTTTTCTAGCATATGACACGCAAATAAGGGACAGTTACCCCTAAAATTCCTCCCGGAGTGCTCTATCCACCACTCATCACCTATCAATGGGCTACTCACAGGATACATAATTGATGTATGAGACAACAATAACCACAAAAATTCAATCAAAACATCAAAAATCAGAAAAGAGCAAACTCAGCATCCTTTCACCAATTAAAATTGTAGAATTTTAAAAATACATAAATTAGTGGCATTTTTTTTGAAAATTATCTATGTACATCTGGGTTAATGATGTCATATTTAAAAACGAACTTAGTTATATTTTAAGAAGTGTAACAATTATATAAATATGTTTAATTTATTTGTATTTCTTTATGAAAATTGTCTATAAAACTTCATTGATCATAAACTTTTAAGAGAAGGAAACGTACGGCATAGATCAATACCCTGCAATGTATGAAAACATGTTGATGGGCTTCATATAACTTTCTTTTGAGATGAATTTATTTATTATCTTAAAATTTTTAAGATAATATAAATAATAAGATAAGATAAGATTGTAAGATAATAATTTAAATTGTTAGGTTCATTGTTATCGATCATTCTATAAATTATTTTATTTTATTTTAAATTTCCTAATAAATCCAAAACATTAAAAGCATTTTAAAGATTTGAAATGGTACTGCAAACTATTATCACCTTTATAATTAAAACGATAAAAATCAAAAAAATTTGATATTTTTTAAATAGATTTTCAAAATATAAAATTTGATGAAAGTCTATTTATTTTTCTTTGAATGTATCATTTAACACAAGATTACTAAAATCCTTTAAAATTAAATAGCTCATTATCTGTCATCATTATTTGTATAATTGAATGTGACAGAGTATCCTCATATTAGAAGGCATGTTCTTCTAGGAAATGCTGGCGGTAGTGGAGGTAAATACATAATTAGTTGATTCAGTAAATATATGAATATTTAGTATTTCAAGAGTCTGATAGCATTTTTAATAAGAAACAATTGATTTTATCAAAATTTGCTCTTCTAATAAAAGAACTTCACAAACATTTTATTTAAACCACTTCTATCATTTTTCAGGATATATGGATTCTTGATTACACTCATGTCCATAAATTAAGGATAATGAAGTTCAGGCAAAGAAAGAGACAGAAGCAAAACAAATTTGACTTATTTGTAAAGTCTATTTATTAAACAAAAGGTAAAGAGAAAAAAGATGCTATATGTTTGACAGAATTAATAAAATTGCGATTTTTACTCCCTGGAGCAAATTTCAAAAAAGAACCTATTTACAAAAAACAGTATAACATGGTTAGTATGATGGTTAATATGGAGTATGTCTCCCGGACGATGCAATACAGGCCTTACAATGGCTAGGCATGCTGAGTATCAAATTATCAATCTGATCTTGGGAAATATTACAACACTCATCAAGCAATGCCCTCCGAAGTTCCGGTTGACAGGTAGGGAGGGGTTGACGGGCTGCAATTCGTCGGCCAAGCATATCCTTCACATGCTCTTGGATTCAAGTCCGGTGAGTATGCTGGCTAATCCATACAGGTGATATCCTCCAATTGAAGGCATTCGTCTACAAAGCTTGTACGGTGAGGTCTGGCGTTGTCATACATAAACAGAAATTCAGCACTCATGGCGCTCCGAAACAAACGTACATGTTGTTCCAGAATGACATAGATGTGGCCCGATAGATGTGGCCTGTCATCGTTTCACTCCTGAACATGCAGGTCAGTTCTCTTGGTGGTAACGGGTACCTGGCGCTCTCCATATGAAAGTCCGGCGAGAATCAGACTGCAAACTAAACCTGGACTCTTGACACTGTTGCGGTGTCCACAATGCATGCTCTCTACTCAGGTAAATCGCAGGCGACATTGAGTTGCGGTAAGTGGAACACATCTGACAGGCCTACGAGCATATAGACCAATGTGCCTTAAGCGTCTGTACACGGTCTGTCTTGAAACTGTAGTACCGGTAGCTGAAGAGAGCTGACGATACAGGTATCATGCTGTGCTCCGTCTGTTTCTTTTGGCAGTAACTGCAAAATACCGGTCCTCATTCGTCGTTGTAACTCGGGGGCGACCTGTGCTGTAACATCTACTCACATTACCATCATCTTGGAATCGTTGCCAAAGCCTGGAGATGACACTCTGGGTGATTCAAGTTCCTCGGATACTTCCAGCTGGGTACGTCCACATTCAGTCATCCGATAATTCTACCACGTAAAAAAAGAATCATCCAAATGCTTCCTTTGTGCCATAACTATGCGGTTATTGCACTGAAAGGCTTTAAAGCGCTTGTGAACAATTTTTAGTTTGCCACCATTCCTTATATACCCCTCTCTACACTCTCGTCATTGTGACGTACTATCCGCCCATCTGGTGGTTTCCTGTAATTCGCATATTCATCTTCAAGATGTGCGTGCTAATTCTACAGGTGAAATTTTTATTTTAGAGTTCAATTTCTGTGGGATTCTGAATTATCCTTAATTTATGGACATGAGTGTATGTGTGTTAACAAACATCCCGGACATTTTAAATTATATGTACTGCAAATAGCGTGTTGAAATATTGCTTGATGTCAACAGTAATTAAATATTTGAGTGCTATTAATGCTATCTTTATATTCCAAAATTAGTTTCCTTTTGAATTTGTTTATTAAATTTATCATGTTCTTTCTTAAATCGTTTTTCGTGTTTAAAGTTGCTTTACAGTAGTATAAAGGAAATACATATTTTCCCTAGAATATGTTAACCTCTAAATGTTTGTATCAGAATTATGTTAATAATACATCATTTAATGGAATGCCTTATGAATATAACAGGTGGACTGAAAAGTTCGTAGGCTGACACATAGATGGCGCTACTACTATTAAATATGATTTTTAGTTAACCCTAACCTTCAAAAGACACGCGTATAAATTTGACTGCTGTTGTACTATTAGTATGTGAGTTATAGCATTCTTAGTGAAGTTATAGCATTTTTAGTGCTCATGTGCAGTCCACTCGGCTGACAGTCGATTGGACTCCGGTGTGAAATGATGGAGCCATGTTTCATCCATTGTCACATATAGACGCAAAAATTCGGGTTTATTACGATTGAACACCTCCAAACACTGCTTAGAATCATCAATTCGTTGGCCGATTGTGAGCTCGCGCGGCACCGACTTTGAACAGAGATTCCGCATATCAAATATTCATTCACGATGTGTCCAACACGTTCCTGTGATATCTTTAGATCTCATCTATCTCAATCAACTTCACTCTACGGTTATCAGAAAATATTTTGTGATCTTTTTGAAGTTTTCGTCGGTAACAGCCTCTTTGGGGCGTCCACTGCGTGCATCGTCCTCGGTGCTCATTTCGCCTCGTTTAAAATTAAAAACCACTTCTCTACGGTTGATTTTCCTGGTGCAAAGTACGAATAATATTTATCAAGCCAAGCCTTGGCTTCAATAGTATTTTTCTTTCTCCAAAAGCAATGCTTTATGCAACACACGAAATTCCTTTTTATCCATTTTTTCAAACTAATAAAAGTTGCTTCACTAAAAATGCTTTAACTAACATACTAATAGTGCACACATTCAGATACTAATAGTGTAATAATTTATACACGTGTCTTTTGAAGGTTAGGGCTAACTAAAAATCCTATGAATTTAATACAGTAGCACCATCTATGTGTCAGCCTACGAACATGTCAGCCCAACTGTTTTATATATATATATATATATATATACATCATGAATAATATATATATATATTATGAATATAATATATATATATATATTTGATTAAAAAAACACGTGAAAAGTGAAAAATGCTTTAAAAATAATTATTAAAAATGCTTTTCAAAAATATATTATTTTTAATTATTATTTTGCCTTAAAGTTAATTTTATATAAATTATTTAAATATATCATTATATATATTGCATATATATATATATATATATATACATATATATATATATTTAAATTCTAGGAAGGGTTTCAGTAAATGGAGGTGGAGGTAAGAATAACGATTTTTAATTTTTTTTTTTAACATTTTAATTAAAATTTTAGTTTGATTTAAAATTTATATATTTTTAAATATTTTAAGATTTTAGAAAAATGTTTTGATTTATTTATAAAGCATATTTCAAATTTTATTTAAACAAGCAATAATTTTTTAACCTTCCAGATAACTTTAATAAATTGAAAATTTTCTTCATAAGTTTCTATTTTAAAAATATAAAAATATTTTTAAAAATACATCATAAACACCCCTTTATATTTCCACAAGAATATCTTTTTAAATTTTAAGTATTTATATATTTTAAAACATATTTATTTAATGCTAAATTTATTAAAACTATAAAAAATTTTCACTCAGGTTAAAGTGTTTTTTTTTTCCTATAACTATATTAAAACCAAATCCAATCTATAAGTTTGTCGGAATGAATTTCTCAAATGCTCAAATGCTCGTTGATACATTTAATTAAACATTCTATGCATATTTTGATATCTTTCCATTAAAATAAATCGTTGAAAGTGCTACTTTTTAAAAATATGTATTTTCTCATATCATAATGTTACGAAATTATAATTTTGCCATATATTTATATAAAACTGATGTTTGTTTATTTTATTATATTTCCATTCAAGCAAAATTTGAAATTGTAATATTTTTTTACAAATAAGTCATTGAAGTTATTTATATAAAACTGATGTTTTTTATATACTTAATATTATATTTCTACTCATGCAAACGTTAAAATTGTCACATTTGCTTTAAATATGTCCTTTTTAGTTATAAAAAATGCTACAAAATCATAATTTTGCATGAATAATTTGATTTTCTTATTAATATTAGTATATATATTTTTAAATTTTAGGTGGAGGAATTTCAATAAATGGAGATGGTGGAGGTAAGATTAAAAAATTTATTAAAAATTTAAGTTTCTAGATAATTTAATTTAAATTTAAGTGTAAAATTAGAACTTTAAATTTATTTGTGCAGCATATTTCACAATTTGCTTAAAAGAACATTTATTTGTTTTCATTTATTTTTATTTCTGAAATGTTTGTTTGAATATTTAAATAATTCAATGATATTTGATGCAATGAATTGAAGGTGCTATGAATATTTTAATATATTTCGATTCAAATAAATTTTTAATAGAAATATTTGTTATAAAATATGCAATTTATCATATTATCATTCTACCAAATTATAATTTTGATGATATTTATATAAGCTGATATTTATATGTATATAATATATTTCCATTCATGCAAATGCTAAAATTGTAATATTTATTTAAAAATATATGTCATTTCTAATTATCATAATGTTACAAAATTAAAATTTTTCAAGAATGAATTGATATCCTTCTTAATAATTTATATGTATTTTTAAATTTTAGGAGGTGGATTTTCGTTAAATGGTGGTGGTGGAGGTAAGCTTAAAAAAATAATTAAAAAGTAAATACCTAAATAATTTAAATTTTAGCATAAAATTAAAATTTTTAATTTATTTCTGCAACATCTTTCATAACATTTAATTTTAATTAATTTGCATTAATTTATTTCAGGGGGTAAGGGCGGGGAATAAATATCGGAGGTAAGAGATATATTTTAATTAAAAAGGTTGTAAATAAATATTATAAGATAACATGTTAAAAATTCACTTCCATGAATTATTTGTATTCTCAAATTCAGTTCCTAATTGCTTTAAAAGAAATACTCATTTCAAATCTCACAAATAGTTTCTTGTTTTTTCAATTGAAATTTAGTTGATTTGCGTCATTTACTTTGCAGCAAATTTTATGATTTTTGTGCGTTATTCTCGATATGAATTATTATTTGTTATTTTCAATAACAAATCGGTGGCGGATATGATGGTCTCGGAAACTCTTTGTATGTTCATCAATTTATACTGTTTCTTTCCGTGAAAGCATGCTATTTAAATTGCTTTCATATGCTTAAACATAATATATAGTCATAAGGCCTGTTCGAAAGTAAATTCAGATTTTTAATTAATGTAGTGTCAATATATTTAAATAATCATAACCGTTTGTTACAGGAAGAGGTGGAGGTAGTGGAGGTCAGTGCTGTGATATTATTTTTTAAACACATTAATTAAAAAGATCTAATAATTAATTTAAAAACCAGAACTTTTGTATTAAAGTCACTAAAATACCTATCAACATAATAATAACTGGGCTGAAACGTTCATCGATTGACACATAGATGGTGCTACTAGCATTAAATACATATAATTTTTAATTAGCCCTAACCTTCAAAAGACACGTGTATAAATTTGACAGCTGTTGCATTATTAGTATGTGAGTTATAACATTTTTAGTGAAGCAACTTTTGTTAGTTTGAAAAAATGGATAAAAAGGAATTTCGTGTGTTAATAAAGCATTGCTTTTTGGCAAAAAAAAAATACTATTGAAACCAAGGCTTGGCATGATAAACATTATTCGGACTTTTCACCAGGAAAATCAACCATAGAGAAGAGGTTTGCTAAATTTAAACGGGCGAAATGAGCACCGAGGACGATGCACGCAGTGGACGTCCCAAAGAAGCTGTTAAAGACGAAAACATCAAAAAGTCCACAAAATAATTTCTGATAACCGTAAAGTGAAGCTGATTGAGATAGCTGAGACCCTAAAGATATCAAAGATACGTGTTGGACACATCGTAAATGAATATTTGGATATGCGAAAGCTCTGTTTAAAGTTGGTACCGCGCGAGTTCACAATCGACAAAAACAACAACGAATTGATGATTCTAAGCAGTGTTTGGAGCTGTTCAATCGTAATAAACCCGAATTTTTGCGTTGATATGTGACAATGGATGAAACATGGCTCCATCATTTCACACCGGAGTCCAATCGACAGTCACTAAAAATGCTATAACTTTACTAAAAATGCTATAACTCACATATTAATAGTGCAACTGCTGTCAAATTTATACACGTGTCTTTTGAAGGTTAGGGTTAACTAAAATTCATATGGAGTTAATACTAGTAGCGCCATCTATGTGTCAGCCTACGAACGTTTCGGCCCACCTGTTATATATATTTACTTTACAGTCATTAAATTAACTAGAATATTTGTTCGATTTATTCTAACTTCACTATTTTTTATAAAGATACTTTATTATTAAAAAATTTCATGTTTAAGTTCATAAATTGTGTTATCAACATTAAGCCATCATTATCTTAAATCGTATATTATTTTTTATTCTCTAACTGTGCATTTTATCTCTCATTAAATAAGTTTTAGATCAAGCTTATAAATCCCTAAATACGCATATGTTTCAAAGAATTTCTGTAACAAACAGTTCAATTTAATTTTTTAAAGGAAAATCCTTTATAGAAAGGCAGGAAATCATATATAGCTTTCACAAATATATTACATGCATTTACTGTTCTAAAATATATTATTCATCTGACAGAAATAATTAAAAACATTTCTATGCATTTTTATTTTAATAAATATTTTAAACTAATTGCATATTTAAATAAATATTAATTTTAAATAATAATTGTAGTTTCCTTTTCACATGTCACCATTTGAGATAAAAACTTATTTATGGCCATCAAATTTTCTTACCATCAGTCTTAAAAACTAAATGGTGTATTATTTTGTGTACTTGTATTCTAGTTTGATAAACTGTATAGTTTTGAAAAATATTTAATTAAAAAAAATATGAAATAAATAAAGATAGGTAATTTTGATTATTACATAATATAATAATTATGTACTTTTTAATATAATGATAATAATTATATTAAATTTATTGTTATATTACATTGGATTTATTGTAATTCTAAAATTTTATTTCAGTTCCCTTTAACTTGCCAGATGTTTCCCAAAGTATGATACAATAATTATTTTTTTAAGAATTCTAAATTAAATATTTAAAAATATTTATTAATGTTTTTTCTTTCGTAATAGTTTCCAAAGGGGATATAGCAAATATCTTTGGAAGTAAGATTTCTTTTTATATTCACGGTTTATGTTTTACATAATTCCCTAGCATAATTTCAATTCATTTTTATTTTCAGTTCCCAAATCGAAAATTCCTGATCTATCCCAAAGTAGGTCGAATTTTGAATATTATAAAGTATCTTAAATGATACACATAATTTGGTAAATAAAAAAATTCACCTCTAAATATTAATAAATTTATTTTTATTAATTACTTTATTTCTTTTAGTTTCCCTTCGGATCTTCCAGATGTTTCTCAAAGTAAGGGTCTTTTTTCATAAAGGTTTAAATGATGAATTCATTATTTTTTTTATGTGAATAAATGAAGAATATTAACTACGTAATAACTATACGCCTTTTTTTTAAACAAATCGGTCTCTTAAACTATAATAAATATAGTGGGAATTTATAACTTCTCCTTTTTTTTATCATATTTGGATATAATTTTTGCAAGAATGAAGCTATAAATGTTCTAAATTTATTATGACAAATTTTTCATTTCATTTACAAAACAGTAAAATTCCAAATTAAAGAAATTTTTTAAAACAAAATATGAAGAATTAACAGATTTATATATGTCTATTGTGTTTGCTCTTTCTTTTGGTAATCTACTAATTAAAAAATTAAAATAATTATTACTAACTTCAAATATTATTTTTTATAAAAAATTATGTTTCTATATCTTTAACGTCAAATAAAATGTTAGAATTTTTAATTTATAAGAGATTAATTTTTCTTTAACACTATTATATTTTCTTGTGTTTTATTGTTTAAGTATTATATATAAATTGAATCACAGTTAATTTGATTTACTCAAATATTTATATATATATATATATATTTTATTTGGTTATAAACAAATATATTTTTTTCAGTTAATCTGGGCAATCTTCCAAGCCTACCAGGACGTATGTGTACAAAATATTTCATCCTAGACTAAACAAATTTTTCTTTTATTATTTTTAAACATATTATGATAAAGATTTAGTATGTTAATAAATAATATATACAGGCTTTTCTATATTAAAATTGTGAAAAATATTTTATACCATCAATACACCAATGACAAATCATTACAAACTTAAGTTTATTAACTTCCAGTTTATTTAGATCTAAACTTTCTATTTTAATTTAAAAAAGCTTCAATTCAGTGTACACTTGATAGAATAATAAAGCTAACTAAATTATTGAGAAGAATTTGTAATGAAATGAAGACGTCTTTTGATCATTATGGAAATGATTAAATTTTATTAGCCAATAAATGAATTACTGCAGTTATTCATTCATTGATCTAAATTCCGTCGTCTTGCAGTATAAAGAAGCAGAAATCCTGATTCTAAATTGTAACTTCCATTCGAATTTGACTCCATCTATTTAAGTTGACTTTACAAATGCATCACATTTGAATTCTGGAATAGTATGAGAGTAGGTGTTTATTTAAAAGAGGTCTTACAAGTGGTTTAATTTGAAATTTGGGTTGAATTGTTATTGCTATTAGAATTTATGATCACACATGTTTTAACCATGGCAAAACACACCAGTGCAAAAGGTAGAAGAGATCTTTTAGATTGCATCTCCTTTTCGTATCGTTTCATTTTTACCATATCGTTTTCATATACATTTTTGCTTTCCGTAATTTATACCCTTATAGCATGGGGATACATTGATGATATTTCAACCCCTACTGTGTTCCTCCTTTTATGGCACTATGGCTTAAATGCCAACAGGATAATCCCATATTACTACACGTGGCAATTATATTCATCAATTGTCTATATATTTGTAAAGCCCTTGTCAACTAAATCGTCAAACGTCTTCCAATAGAATATGTTGTGGGTTTGAAAAAGCAGTAGCTTCGTACCATGCTTGATCTCATGGATCTAACTCAGCAACTTGAAACGGTTCGAATGAAATCTGCATGGATACCTCCGCTTACTTCGTAATTTAATGGTAAGCGTGATAACAAGTTACATAAGGACAGATGACAGACCGGCGTCTTGCGTATACTAATTGTCAAATATTTGATTTTTCTGAGAATTTAATATTTCTTTTCTATTGATATGCATCGCATTAATTTAATTTTCGTGCAATGCGGAAAACTTTCTTTTTTGTTACAAGTTTTTTTATCTTAGTACATTTAAAAATGAATCAAGATCAGTGCTATCAATTTTATTTCTTATTATAATAAATCTAAAAAAGCATATCAATGATTTTTTTCAAATAGGAGATAGAACTGCGAACAATTATATCTTCGTGAATATCAAAAAAAAAAGAAATTAATATTTTTACAATTCATTGAAAAGATCATTGAACAACATTAAAAAAACAGAATTAATAACATTTTTATGAGT
This sequence comes from Caerostris extrusa, assembly GCA_021605095.1. Classification (NCBI taxonomy): domain Eukaryota; kingdom Metazoa; phylum Arthropoda; class Arachnida; order Araneae; family Araneidae; genus Caerostris; species Caerostris extrusa. Next base: position 134,353 of record BPLR01008547.1, on the reverse strand, counting down.
TAGTTTCAGTTTTTAGCTCCAAATTTTTTTTTTCTAAAATTAAATATATATATGCATCCGCGCATTAAATTTAAAAAAATCTAAATAACATATTATAAAAAATTAAGAAAAATATATATTTTATGAATACTGTATTATTTTTTATAAGGTAATTATACTTATTTTACTAAAAATGGCGCAATGTCAACTTAGCGTCATTGCGAATAACACTGAAAATATTCCACTAAAATTAAAAAATAGTTACTTTTTTTTTTAGTTTTTAATTATTTCAATTTTTAATTCAATTTTAATTTTTTTAAATCTAAAAATAGTAATATTAATTGTTCAATAGCAAACATAATTTTAAAAAAAATCAAAATAAATAAAGTTTTTTTTGTTAAAAAAATTAAACGATTATTATTTTTTTATTGTTAACAAAAGAAAAATACAGCATTAATTTTGTTTTGTAGTTGGGGGTGGATCGAATGGAGGTAAATAAAAATTAATAATTTTTCTACTTCTTTTTTCAAATTCAATCCTGTTTTATTGTTTTATTGTTAGTTGAATTTAAAATTTTCAAAAATGTGTTGGTATATTACTTTATTATTTTGTAATCTGAAACACTGTTTATATAAAATAGTTTTAGTTGAAAATGTTATGCATTTTTAAACAAAAAGTTAAAAAATAAAGATAATTTTAATTTGTTTTGTAAGTGGTGTGATAAACATTGGAGGTAAACTGTAAATGAATGCTTAATTCGTATACCTTCTTATTTTCAATTTTGACTTCAGACTGGAGATTTATTTTTATAAAAAATGGAAAAATTAAAAAAATCTCATTTGTCTAATATGATGCATAAGACTAAAATATTACTTGTGTCTTTATTGCAACTTTTTAGTAGATGCAATAAAAACAAAACAATTGTTTAATAATTGGAAGTCGTACTTAATAGTAACTAAAATAGGTTAAACTATTGTGTTGTCGAGGTTTCATGGCAATCACATGCATTACCTAAAAGATGAATTTAAAAATCTTTTAACAGCAAATCTTTAATTAAAAGAAAAATCTGGTATTTCCGAAACTCACAATCGATTGCATTTTAATTATTCACCTTTAAATTCATTTTCTCATTACAAACGCTGTTTTAAATTTTTTTTTATTGATTTAAGAAAAGAATATTTACATAGGTCCATAACCGTCTTTTTTAATTGGTCTAACTTTTAGAAATATTTGTCATTTTCCTTACTTTTAATGTTTCTTTTCACAACAATATCATTTTAACTGTGTATAACAAACTTATGTTATACTCATATTTCTATCAAATGTGTAATGCATATAAAAAACTCCTTTTTTATTAATCGTTCAATTATTTAAATTAATTCATTGAAAACAAGGGTCAAATAGCTTGAAAATTTTGTGTAATGTATTGCATATAATTAAAATGCCTACATTTTTTTATTTTTTTTATTTTAAGTATTTGATAAAAACCGTTTCGAGTAACTAAAATTGTTCATAACTAAGCAAAATTATTATTTTTAATATTAGAATAAATTAAGTAAACAAACAAGTTAATACAAAAGCTATTACTAGTCTTATTAAATTTGTGAAGAAATTTAACAGCAGATAGTGTTTGGAGAGAATGAAATTCATAAATCTTAAATGTTGTACTCATTTTTATATAAAAAAATTAGAATTATTTTTTATAAATTAAGCAGATCGAATACAAACAAAATATAAAAATCTCTACAAAATACCAACAAAACTATAAAATCTATATAAATATTATCATACAAAATTTAAACCACTTGAGATTTGTACTAATAGTAGATAAGTCGAAAAGTTATCGTTTCCTTTTATTTAATCCTCATCTACAAAATTTGTTTGTTCTTTTTAAAAACAAAGTATTTCATTAATTATAAAAATTTGTATACTTCATTACATTTAAATAAAATTATATGACATAAGAACAAAAACGTTTATATTTAATTTTTATAGGTGGTCCTGAAGAGAATGAAAGTATATAAATATGTCCTAATTATTTAAAAATAAAGGTCCATTATAATTTTATTACAAAATTATAATCTTAAAAAATAATAGTCAGGTGAAGAAAATATTAAAATATGTCTTGAGATCCTTTTAAAAGTTTATTAATTTTGTTCTCAATAATTTTAAATTAAATTGTTTGAAAAAATTATACTTAATTCCCTTTAGGTGGCCTAGGAGGAAATGGAGGTATGAATATATATTCTAATTTTTTTTATCATAATTCATAAATTGTAACTTTTTATAATTTGTATACCATACATCATAATTATCAAAAGTAGGGTAAAAATATTTTCGGCTCATTCTTAAGATAAAAACGAACGTTTTATTGATTAAATATTTTATCTAAATAGTTTAAGTTAAATTATTTGGCATAAAGGTGAAAAATTTATACTAATATTGTTTGCATGGACGTATGAAAATATATCCTGCTTATTTTTCTTCATTCATAGATCATCCTTCTAACAAAAGAAAAATTTGAATCCTATTAATCTAATAATCATAATCTTGTTCCCCCCTGGATTTTAAGTTAAATTATTTAATATTAACCCTATACAGTCTAAATTTTTATATTTCTAAACTTTAAAAGATGTAATTGAGATATGGAAATATATCCTAATTATTTATTCATAATTCATAATTTGTAACATTATTACAAGACAAAAATCTAAATTACGTTAATCTAAAGAAGAAAATAAAAAAAAATAAGCACTTGGAAGTATGAAAAATAAATAAATAAAACGTACATATGTCTTTTAAATATTGTTTCACTTTGTACTTTTTGTCTAAAAAAAAAAAAAAATACGTTTAATTGATTATCTTGTAGGAGGTTCTGGTGGAAATGGAGGAGAGAAAACTTATTATCATTATTTTTTATCATTTATAAAATTAACTTGCTTACGAAAGAATAACAAAAATCCTCATTATCTAAATAAAGAAAATATAAAAATTATTTTGATATTCTTTTAAGTGAAAATAACACATTATCCTAGAAAAAATATGGAAACTTAGTTTCAAAATATATTACATCATATAAATCAGTAAAATTTATATTTAATTTTTATAGGTGGTTCTAGAAGAATTGGAGGTATAGTATAAGCATGTCCTAATTACTTTTTATTGAATATAATTTGTAATTTACTTACTAAACGCTTATCTTAGTCGCGATAATCAAAGTAAAGGAAATATTACAATTTAATTTAAAAGCTAAAAACATTAGTCAATTAATTTTTTTCTTAATTAATTTTAAACTTAAAATATCTTCAGTTATATAAGTACATGAATGCTTTATTCTCTTGTAGGTGGATCTGGAGGAAATGGAAGTATAAAAGTCATTGTAATCTTTAATTTTTAAATTCTCAATAAATTGTAACTTTTCATTATTTACAAAGCACAAAATATATATAAAAGCAAAAGGCAAATAGATCGCCATTACCTAAGTAAAGGATGGCTAAAAAAATTTATTCTGGTCCTTTATAAAATTGAAAATGAAAGAAATCTATATATATTTGTTTCTAATTATTTTTATGAAATAACTTAAATTATTTGACATATAGAGAAATATCTATGTTGAATATTTTTGTAAGCGTGGGGGAATGGGCGTATGAAAATATATACAGTATATTTTAAAACATTCATCAACCATCTTTCTAACAAAACAAGTTTGTAATAATAAACTAAATATTAGAAATATTTATAATTTTCATGTTATTTTGAGAGTTTTATATGAGCTTCTGAGATTTAAGTTAAATTATTTTAACTTAAAAAGATGAATTTAAATTTAATTATTTCTAGACGTTTCTAGAGGTAATATAGATATATAAATATACACTAAATATTTAATCATAATTCATATGTGGTAACCTTATTAGTAAAGAAATATCTAATTTTTATATCTATCTCTAAGAAAATATAAAAATACTCATTTGGATAATTTGAAGAAAATAAAACCTACATATATCAATTAAATATTATTTTATAAGTTTTAAATTAAATAATTTACCTAAAAAAATATTATTTTTTATAAATTCTCTTGTAGGTGGTTTTGGAGGAAATGGAGGTATGGATATAAATCATTATTTTTTTTTTAATAAAGCATAAAACTAATAAATAAAACAAATATATAACTAAAATATAAATAGATATAAAAATATAAAATATATAACTAAAATATAAAACTTTTAATTTCTTTCTAAAGTTCAAAATTTCTTAAAGAAAATATTAAAATATTCTTTAAACGCTATTTTCAAAATCAAAATTATATTAATTTCAATAATAAAATATAAAAATAAACATTGTGATAATTTGTGGAAAATAAAATGTATATATGCCTATTAAATATTCTTTCATTAGTTTTAAATTAAACTATTTAATTAAAAAACAATATTAATTAATTCTCCTTTAGGTGGTCGTGGAGGAAATGAGGATATGAAAATAAATAATTTTTTTCGTTTATAATCTTTAATTTCTTAAGAAAAAATAACATAAATCCTCTTTATATTAAATAAAGAAAATATGAAAATAATAATATTTGGTACATTTGGAAGCAAAATACCTCATTAATCTAAAACATACTGCATTTAAAATTTTAAAAAATTAACACAATATTCATCACTAAAATTTTAATTTAATTTTTTATAGGGGGTTCTGGAGGACATGGAGGTATAGTTCAGACATATGCTAATTTCTCATTTATTGTACCTAAATTATCATTTTTATAAAAATAATTGTATAAATCATGTTAATCTAAGTAAAGGAAAAATTAAAATATTTTATAAAAGTTAAAGTCGTTAGTCTATTAATTTTTTTCTCTCATTAATGTTATATAATATAAAACAAACTCAATTTACGGTTAATTCTCTTTTACGTTTTTATGGAAAATACGTAGTTATGAAATTTTATAGTAATCCTAATTCTTATTTCATGAATTATATCTTATCATTATTAATAAAGTATAATATCAATTATCAAATAACAAATGATAGTGCAAAAAAATGTTTTCTATGTTTTATAAAGCTAAAAATGTGCTTTTACCCATTATTTTTTTCGAATTAGTTTAAAGTTTTATTAATTACATGATATATATTATTAAAAGGTCTTGCAGTATTTTCATTCATTTTCATCCTGCTGGAAATGGACGTATGAAAATATATACTTTTTTTTTTTTAATGCTTCATAAACCCATCTTCCTAACAAAAGAAAAATTTGTGTCATACTAATCTAAATATTAGAAATATAAACATTTTTTTATTCTTTTTATAGTTTAATATGCAAATTATTAAATTTAAGCTAAATTATTTAATCTTAATCAAATAACTTTATAATAAATTATTTCTAATATATTTATTTACATTTAATTAACTCTATTATTTCTTGTATTTGTTCCTAGGAGTAATTGCAATGTGGAAAATTGCAAAGACAATTCTTCCTGATTATTTATTCAAAATTCATCAATTGCAACATTATTACAAGAAAAATACTAACCTATATTAATGTAATTAAGAAAATATAAAAATAAGCATTTGATTATTTCGAAGAAAATAAAAACGTACATCTGTCTGTTATATATTATTTCAATGGTTTTAAATTAAACCATTTACCTAAAAATAATTTAATTAATAATTCTTTTAATTAGTTAATTAAAAATATTAAGTTTTAATTCATTTTCTTATAGGTGGTCCTGGTGGAAATGGAGGTATGAAAAAAAACATTATTTTTTTGTTTATGAATTTTAATATCTTACGAAAGAATAATAAAAAATTTTATTATATAAATAATAAAAAAGTACTCATTTAGGTATTTAAGAAAATTAAACGTACATGTGTATATTAAATATGATTTAAATAGTTTTAAATTAAATTATTTACCTGAAAAATAACAGATTTAATTAATTCTTTTATAGGTGGATCTGGAGGAAATGGAGGTAAGAAAATTTCTTCATAAATTTTACCTTCTTAAGAAAGTAAGACATAAATCATCATTATCTAAATAAAATAAAATATATAAATAACATATGGGTACTTTCTGAAACAAAATAACTAAATTGTCTAAAACATATTGCCTCTTAGTTTTAAAATAAATTGCTTGATATAAATCAGTAAAATTTATATTTAATTTTTTATAGGTGGTTCAGGAGGAAATGGAGGTATAGTATAAACATATCCTAATTATTTTTTATTGTACATAAATTGTAATTTACTTACAAAACGCTAATCTTAGTCGTGTTAAAGGGAAATATTATACTTTAATTTAAAAGATAAAAACGCTAGTCTTTTAATTTTTTCTCATTAGTTTTAAATTAAAATAACTAAAGTGAAATAAACAAATTTATGCTTTATTCTCTTATAGGTGGCTCTGGAGGAATTGGAGGTATGAAAAGTTAACGTAATCGTAATGATTTTTTTTTTAATTCACAAAGCATAAAAGTATATGCAGAACAAATCATATAATCTCCATTATTTAAGTAAAGGTGGCTAAAATTTTATTTTGATTGTTTTCTAAAACTAAGAATGAGCATTATCAATATGTATTTGTTTCTAATTATTTTGATGTTAAATCATTTGACATAGAAAAAAATATGTTGAATTTTCTTGTGAGTTCGAGGGAAATGGAGGTTTGAAAATATATCCTGTTTATTTTAAATAGTTCATTAATAAAAAATCTAAAATATTATTTTGTTATAAAAATCTAATTATTGGAAATATTCATATCTTTTAATGTTCTTTTGAGAGCTTAATAGGAAGCTTACTATTTTTATATTGAACTATTTATCTTAAATAAATGAAATTTATATTTAATTATTTCTATATGATTCCAGAGGTTATAGAGGTATAGTAATATACACTAATAGTTTATTCATAATTCGTATATGGTAACATTATCGCAAAAGCAAAATCAAATTTCTTATAATTTAACGAAAATATAAAAATACTCATTTGGAAAATTTGAAGAAAATCAAAATTACATATACATATTATATATTATTTCATAAGTTTTAAATTAAACGATTTACTTAAAAATTAATTTTTATTAATTCTTTTGTAGGTGGTTCTGGAGGAAATGGAGGTATGAACATAAATCATTATTTTTTCCGACTATAAACATTAAATTTTTGCTAAAGATAAAATGTGCTACAAGAAATATTTTTAAAAACTACTCATTAAAAATCAAAATATTAATATAAGTAACATATAAAAATAAGCATTTAGCTAATTTGAAGAAAAATCAAACGTACATATATCTATTAAAAATTATTTTAATAGTTTTTAAATAAAACTATTTAATTAAAAAACAATTTCAATTCATTCTCTTATAGGTGGTCGTGGAGGAAATGGAGTTATGAAAATAAATCATTATTTTTTGTTCGTTCATAAATCTAATTACATAGAAGCGAATATCCTAAATACAAATTATTTAATTAATGAAAACTTAAGAGTACTTGTTTATAAAATTTGAAGAAAATAAAACGTATATATGTCTAGTAAATATTATTTCATTAGTTTTAAGTTAAACTATTTGCCTAAAAATAATTGTTTTAATTAATTCATTTATAGGTGGTTCTGGAGGAAATGGAGGTATGAAAAATTTTGCTTTCAGTAATATTTCACTATTTTTCATTATTTTTATTCGTTTATAACCTTTAATTTCTTAAGAAAGAATAACATAAATCCTCATTATCTAAACAAAGAAAGTATAAAATAATATTTGGTACTTTTTGAATCAAAATAAGTAATTAATCTAAAGCATATTGCATCTAAGATTTAAAAAAAAAAATTACATGACGTTAATCAATATAATTTAAATTTAATTTTTTATAGATGGACCTGGAGGACATGGAGGTAAAGTATAAACATATCCTAATTACTTTTATTTTGCAGAAATTGCAATTTACTTACAAAACTCTAATCTTAAACAGGATAATCAAAGCAAAGGAAATATTAAAATTTAATTTAAATGCTAAAAATACTGGTCTATTAATTTTTTTCTTGTTAGTTTTAAATTAAAATACTTAAAATTAAATAAACACATTTATGCTTTATTCTCTTCTAGGTGGCTCAAGAGGAATTGGAGGTATGAAAATCTTCATAATTATAACATTTAATCATAATTATTTTTTCATAATTCATGAATTGTATCTTTTCATATTTCAAAAGCATAAAACATATGATACGCAAACCATTAAATCTCCATTACCTAAATAAAGGTGGCTTAAAAATCATGTAGGTCTTTTCTAAAGCTAAAAATGAGATTTATTTGTAGATATTCTACTATTTCTATGTTAAATTATTTGAGATAAGGAAAAAAATCTATGTTGAATTTTCATGTGAGTCTTGGGAGATGGACGTAAGGAAATAGATCTTGTTTATTTTAAATCGTTCGTCAACCATCTTTCTAACAAAAGAAACTTTTGTTTAATAATCTAAATAGAAATATTCCTATCTTTTTTTTCTTTTGTTCTTGGGAAAGTTTAATAACTTTTGTGATTTCAGTTAAATTATTTTACCTTATATCAATGAAAATTAAACTTCAATATTTCTAGATGCTTCTTGAGTTAATAAAGATACAGAAATATACACTAATTATTTATATAGTAACCTTATTATTTTATATAGCAATTATTACCTATAGTAACCATTTCACAAAAGAAAAATTTAATTTTTTTTTGTCTAACTTAGAAAATATAAAATTACTAATTGAAAAAATAAAACTTAAATATGTCTATTAAATATATCTTCATAAGTTTAAATTAAACTATTCACCTAATAAATATTATTTTTATTAATACTCTTGTAGGTGGTCCTGGAAGAAATGGAGGTATGAAAGTAAATCATTATTATTTTTTCGTTTATAAACTTTAATTTCTTAAAAAAGAATAACACAAATCCTCATTACCTAAATAAAGAAAATATAAAAATATAATTTTGATACTTTTTGAAGCAAAATAGCATATTAGTCTAAATACATTAAATCTCAGTTTTAAAATAAATTTCACGATATCAATCAATAAAATTTAAATTTAATTTTTATAGGTGGTTCTGGAGGTCAAGGAGGTATAGTATAAACATATTTTAACTTCATTTTTGTGGTACATAAATTACAAAATAATAGTCTAAAACTTAAAAATCTAAGTAAAGGAAATTTTTAAAATATTCTATAAAAGATAAAAAAAAAATTAGTTTATTAATTTTTTCTCACAATTTTTAAAATATATAAAATTAAATAAGCACAATTTATCGATAGTTCTCTTAAAGTTTTATGGAAAATAGGGAGTTATGTAATGTTCTCATAATTCTAATTATATTTTACATAATTCATGAATGATAACAATTCATAAAGTATAATATAAATAATCATAATCATCATTAACATTCAATGACCAATAGTCATCATTAACTAAGTAAAAGTGTTGTAAAATATTCTTTTCGGTTCTTTGTAAAGCTAAAAGTGTAATTTAATCTATTAAATTATGTTTCTAATTAGCTTTGATTTATATTATTTGACATGAGAAAGATTTACGATGAATTACTTTGCAGGTGGTTCTGGAGGCAATGGAAGTATGAAAATATATATTGTTTATTTTTAAATTGTCATAAAATATCTTGTGTTTGTTTTGTATTTGTTCTGTATAATTTGTGTCTTAGTAACGTAGATATTAGAAATATACACATCTTTTTAAATCTTTTGAAAAAATAATATGTAACTTAATAGATTTTATTTTAATGATTTCAACTTAAACAGTTAAATTTAAATTCAGTTATTTCTTGAATATCTCAGAGGTAACGATATGCGGAAATTACATCTCATAAAATATAATTTATTCAGTTTTAAGTTAAACTATTTACCTAAAAATAATTGCTTTAATTAATTCTCTTATAGGTAGTCCTGGAGGAAATGGAGGTATGAAAATTAATCATTTCTTGCTTCGTTTATAAACTAAAATATTTTAAGAAAAATATCATATATCCTTATTATCTAAATAATGAAAATATAAAAGTATGCATAAAAAGTAATTGCTTTAATTAAAAAGTAATTGTTTTAATTAATTTTTGTAGGTGGTCCTGGAGGAAATGGAGGTAGGAACTTTTTATTTCTTAAGGAAGAAAAAAATCCTACTTATTTAAATAAAGAATATATACACATAATATTTTGGTGCTCTTTGGAGCAAAATAACACGATAGTCTACAACATAACGTATCTGAGGTTTAAAAAGTTTAAGTGATATTTATCAGTATAATTAAAATTTAATTTTTATAGATGGTTCTGGAGGACGTGGAGGTATAGTTTAAACATATTATAATTAATTTTTACTGTACATAAATTATAACTTTTTTACAAATGATAATCCAAATAGTGCTATGTAAAGGAAATAATAAAATATTATTTAAAAGCTAAAAAGGATAGTCTATTAATATTTTTATCACATTAGTTTTATATTATATTATGTTAAATGAAATATTTGTTTATGTCTCCTGTAAGTGGTTATAGAAGATATGAATTTATGCAATTTTATTGTAATGCTTATTATTCTTTCATAATTTATGAATTACAACCTTTCATGATTCATAAAGCACAATATAAATCATAATTATCTATGTAAAGGCTATGTAAAAAATTCTTTTTTTGGTATTTTCCAAAGCTAAAAATGTGCTTTAATCTTTTACTTTGTTTATCGTATTAGTTTAAAAAATTATTTGACATAAGATAAATTTTGATGAATTTCTTGCTTTTTTCCCATGGCGGAAATGGAAGTATGAAAAAAACTTTTTTAATCGTTTTTTTTTTCTAGCATAAAAAATTTGAGTCAAAATAATACAAATATTAGAAATGGACGCATCATTTTAGATTCTTTTGAAAGTTTAATATGCAGCTTACTAGATATAATTTAAATGATTTTAATTTAAACAAATAAATTTAAATTACATTATTTCTACAAGTTCCGAGCGGCGAAACAGATATCGAAAAACATCGTGATTATTTATTTATTATTCATAAATTGTAAATTTATAACCAGAAAAAAAACTAAATTATATTAATTTAAGTAAGAAAAAAAATACGCATTCGGATAATTTGAAGAAAATAACACGTACAGATCTATAAAATTAAATATGTGTATTAAATATTATTTTATTAGTTTTAAATTAAACTATTTATTAAAAAATAATTATTTTAATTAATTCTCTCATAGGTGGTCCTGGAGGAAATGGAGGTATGACAATAAATCACTTTTTTTTCTCTCAAAAATTAAGTTCTTAATGGAGAATATCACAAATCCTCATTATCTTAATAATAAAAAAAATAAAATTAGACATTTGGAAAACTTGAAGAAAATAAAACATACATATGTCGATTAAATAATATTTTATTTTTATGAAAATAAACTATTTATTCCAAAAAAAAAAAAAAAATTTTCTTTAATAACTATCTTGTAGATGGTCGTGGAGGAAATGGAGGTATGAAAATTAATCATTTTTTTCTTTGTGAACTTTAATGTCTTAAGAGATAATAAAAATAAATCCTCATTATCTAAATAATGAAAACAGAAAAATGTGCATTTGAATAATTTGCAAAAAAATAAAACGTGAATATGTCTATTAAGTAATATTTCATTAGTTTAAATAAAACTATTTATTAAAATAATAATGGTCTTAATTAATTATCTTATAGGTGGTCCTGGAAGAAATGGAGGTATGGAATTTAATCATTATAATTTATTTTCTTTTATAAACTATAAATTTTTAAGGAAGAATATCATATATCCTTATTATCTTAACAATGAAGAAATAAAAATACGCATTTGTATAATTTGAAAAACATAAAACTTAAATACGTCTATAAATATTTTAATTTTTACGAAATTAAACTATCTATTGTGCAAAATAATTGCTTTAATTAATTATCTTGTAGGTGGTCGTGGTGGAAATGGAGGTATGAAAATTAATTATTATTATTTTTTCACGTTTATGAACTTTAATTTTTAAGAAAGAAAAGACTAACGAAATAAAACGTACTTATTTGAAGAAAATAAATGTAATTTGAAGAAAATGAAACGTGAAAAATGTTCTATTTATTAGTTTTTAAATTAAACTATTTACCTAAGAAATTATTAGTTTACTTAATTCTTACTTATTTGAAGGTGGTCCTGAGAAAATGATGGTGTAAACATTAAACAATTTTTTTCGTTTATGAATTTTTATTTCTTAAGAAAGAATAAAATAAATTCGCGTTATCTAAATAATGAAAATATAAAAGTCTGCTTTTGGATAATTTGAAGAAAATAAAACATTTTTATGTCTATTAAATAATATTTTATCAGTTTTAACAATAAAACATCTAACTAATTTATTTAAACTATTTACCTAAAAAAAAATAATGGTTTAATTATTTCTCTTATAGGGATCCTGGAGAAAACGGTGGTATGAAAATAAATCTTAAATTTTTTCCTTTATATATTTTAACTTCTTAAAAAGAATAGTATAAATCCTCATTACCTAAATAAAAAACATAATAATAATATTAGGGTACTTTTGAAGCAAAATAACACATTCTTAGAGGTAATAGAGATGTGTAAATATATCCTAATTATTTATTTATATTTCATAAATTGTAAATACATTAAAAGAAATTATATTCATTAAATTATATTAATTAAAGTAAGAAAAAAATTTGTATTTGGATAATTTGAAGAAAATATCATTACTATTTCATTAGTTACTATTCACTATATCAGTTACTATTTCATTAGTTTAAATTACGCTATTTACTTAAAAACTTATACTTTTAATTAATTACATTGTAGGTGGTCGTGGAGAAAATGGAGGTATGAAAATAAATTGTTTTTTTTTTCTGTAAAACAATTTAATTTCTTCAAGAATAATATCATAAATTCTCATTGTCTTAATAATGAAAAATATAAAAGTACGCATTTGGATAATTTGTAAGAAAATAAAACTTACTTACGCCAATTAAGTAATATTTCATTAGTTTAAATTAAACTATTTACTTGAATAATATTGGTTTTAATTAATTCTCTTATAGGGGTCCTGGAAGGAATGGAGGTATGAAAATTAATCATTATTATTTTTTCGTTTACAAACTATAAATATACTATGAATGTATACTAAGAAGTTTTTTATTTGTTTAAGAAAAGCTATTTAATTAAAAAATAATTGCTTTAATTAATTATTTTTGTAGGTGGTCGTGGAGGAAATGGAGGTATGAAAATTAATCATTATTATTATTACTTTTTTACCTTTATAAAGTTTAATTTCTTAAAAAACAATAAAATAAATCTTCATTATCTAAATAATGAAAATATAAGTATACATTTTTGAAAACTTGAAGAAAATATAACGTAATTACATCCATTAAATATTACTTTATTTGTTTTAAATTAAACTATTTACTTAAAAAAATTGTTTTAATTTTCTGTTATAGGTGGTCCTGGAGGAAATAGTGGTATGGCTTAAATAGTAATTTTTTTTACCTATATAATGATTAATTTCTTTAAAAAATAAAATAAATCCTCATTATCTAAATAAAGAAAATATAAAAATATTATTTTTGTACTTTTTAAAGCAAGATAGCGCATTAGTCTAAAACATATTCCATCTCAGTTTTAAAAAATACATGATATTAATTCCTCATATTTAAAATTTAATTTTTATAGGTGGCTCTGTAGAACATGCAGGTATAGTATAAAAATATCCTAATTACATTTTAATTGTACATAAATTATAATTTTTATAAAATAAAAAGTCTAATTCGTGATAGTCTATGTAAAGGAATTATTAAAATATTCTTTAAAACATAAAAAAAACATTAGTCTACTAATTTTTTATCTCATTATTATTATTATATTCTGTTAAATAAGCACAATTTACTTTTAATACTCTTTAAGTGTTTTGGAAGATAAGAATTATGAAATTTTATAGTAATCTAATTATTTTTTTCATAATTCTTGAATTATAAAATTTCATGATTTATATTGATAATATAAATCTTCATTATCTAAGCAGAAGTAATGTACAATATATTATGTATATTTTATCTATTAATTCTTTTCGCAAATTATTTGACATGAGAAAAATTATTGGGGAATTTTTTTACTCCTGTTCCTGGCGAAAGTGGACGTATAAAATATATATATTTTTTATTTTAATCTTTCTTAAACTATCTTTATAAAAGAAAAATTTAAGCAATAATAATCTAAATATTTAAAATATACACATTCTTTCGGGTTTTTTAATGCTTTATATGTACCTTACTATATTTAAGTGAAATGATTTTACCTCAAACAATTAAATTTAAATAAAATTATTTCTAGATGTCCGCAGAGGAAATATAGACGTGGAAAAATATGCTATTTATTTATTCATAATTTATAATTTGTAAATTTATTACAAGAAAAATCTAAATTATATTCATTTAAATAAGAAAAAAACATTCGGATAATTTGAAGAAAATGAAACATACAAATATCAATTGACAATTATTTCATTAGTTAAATTATTATATTTATTTGAAAAATAATAATTTTAATTAAATCTCTTATAGATGGTGAAAGGGAGGTATGAAAATAAATCATTATATTTTTCGGTTATAAAATTTAAATTCTTAAGAAAGAATGTCATAAATGGTGATTATCTTAGTAACGAAAATATAAAAATACGCATTTGGATAATTTGTGGAAAATAAAACGTACTTATGCCTGTTTATTGATATTTTATTTGTTTTAAATAAAACTATTTACCTGAAAAATAATTTTTTAATTAATTTCTTTGTAGGTGGCCGTGGACGAAATGGAGGTAAGAAATTTAATCAGTATATTTTTCTTTTAGAAAATTTAATTTCTTAAGGGACAATATCATAAATCCTCATATTTCAAATAATGAAAATATAATATAATCGAAATATAATTTGCATTTGAAAATATAATATAATAAAAATATAATTTACATTTGAAAATATAATAAATGAAAATATAATTTGCATTGAACGCATTTCATTATATGAAGAAAAGAAAGCGTACATATGTCTTTTAAATATTTTTTTCTTAGCTTTAAATTAAAATAATTTCCTAAAAGGTAGTAATTAGGATTAGTATTGAGATGTGGAAATATACCCTATTTATTTATTCATAGTTCATAAATTGTAAACTTATTCCAAAAAAACCTATTAGTTTAAGTAAGGAAAAAAATGCTCATTTAGATAATTTGAAGAAACTAAAACGTATATATGTGAATTAATTTTTATCCCATTAGTTTTAAATTAAATTGTTTACCTAAACAATAATAATATGAATTAATTCCCTTATATAGGTGGTCCTGGAGGTATAAAAATAAATCGTTAATATTATTATTATCTGCATTTCGTTATAAACTATATTTTTGAGAAAGAATAACCTATATCCTCTTTATCTAAATAATGAAAATATAAAAATTGCATTTGGATAATTTGAAGGAAAAAAAATTACATATATTAAATATTATTTTATTATAGTTTAATTTAAAAACTAAACTATCTACCTAAAAATTAATTGTTTGAATTAATTCTCTTGTATCTGGTCCTGGAGAAAATGGAGATATGAAAATTAGTCATTATTCTTTTTAGTTTATGAACTTTATAATTCTTAAGAAAGAATAAAATAAATCCTCTTTATTTAAATAAAGTATATGTAAAATTAATATTTGAATGCAAATTGAAGCTTTTTTTTTTTATTACTTTTTGAAGCAAAATAATATAATAGTCTAAAACATAATGTACCTCAGTTTTAAAACTTATTACTTGCTATTATTCATTGTAATTAAAATATAATTTTTATAGGTGGTTCTGGAGAACATGGAGGTATAGTATAAACAGATCCTAATTACATTTTTATTGTTCATAAATTATAATTTTTCTAAAATAATAGTCTAAATCCTGATTGTCTGTGTAAAAGAAGTATTAACATATTCTTTAAAAGATAAAAAGTATTAATCTATTAATTTTTATCTCATATTATATTATGTTAAATGAACCAAATTTAACTTAAGTGGTTATGAAAGAGACGCAGTTATGAAATTTTATCGTAACCCAAATTCTAAATAATTCCGGAATTATAAAATTAGCATAAAAATTAGTTTTAATTTCAATTGTTTACTTAAATAAAATCTTTTTAATTAATTCTCTTTCAGGTGGTTCTGGAGGTCATGGAGGTGTGAATAAAAATCATTTTTTTTTGTTATAAAACTTAATTTCTTAAGGAAAAGTATCATCCTCACTATCTAAATAATGAAAGCATAAAAATGTGCATTTGGGTAATTTGAAGAAAATAAAACATACTTATGTCCATTAAATTTTTATTTTATAGTATTTAAAATAAACTATTTATCTTAAAAAAAAATTTTTTTTTTTAATAATTCTTTTTTTAGATAGTTCTGGAGGAAATAGAGGTATGAAAATTAATTATTATTTTTTTTTGGTTGATGAACTTTTTATTTCTTAAGAAAAAGAATAAAATAAATCCTCATTATTTAAGTAAAGATAATGTAAAAAATATTTGGGAACTTTTGAAACAAAAACCAACATTATAGTTTAAAACATAATGCATATCAATTTTAAAATAATTTACATGATATTAATCAATAAAATTTAAATTTAATTTTTATTGTTGGTACTGGCGAACATGGAGTATAGTAAAAACATATCATATTTACCTTTTAACTGTACATAAATTACAATTTTTTTACAAATAATAATTTAAATCGTGATTTTCCTTGTAAAAGAAATATTAAAATATTCTTTAAAAGGTAATTATGTTAGTCTAATAATTTTTTTTTTTAACTCATTAATTTTATATTATGTTGAATATACACGATTTACCTTTAATTCTGTTTAAGTGGTTATACAAGATACGAAGTTATGGAATTTTGTCGTAATTCAAATTCTAAATAATTCCTGAATTATAAAATGACATGATTTATAAAGCATAATATAAATCATCATTTCATAAGTAAAGATAGTGTGAAAAATTATTTTCGGTGTTTATAAAGCTAAAATGAGCTTTTATTTTTTTAATTTTTTCCAAATGTTTTAAGTTAAATTATTCGACATGAGAGAAATTTTTGTTGAATTTTCATGTAATTGGTCCCGGAGGAAATGCCCGTTTGAAAATAAGCCACGTTTTTTATTTTAATCTTCATAAACTATCCTTCTAAAAAAAGAAAAGTTTTGTTTATCTTTAGAAAATTTAATATGTGCGTTGCTAGACTTAATTTATATGATTTTTAACTTAAGCAAATAAATTTAAATTAAATCATTTCTTATTTATAGAGGTAACAGAGATGTGGAAATATATCCTGTTTATTTATTCATAATTCATAAATTGTAAACTTGTACAAAAATCTATTAATTTAAGTAAAAACAAGTAATATAAAAAAAAATTTAAGTCAATTCCTACTTTTTTTCACTGTATTGCAGAAAGTCTTTTATAAATAATTTTCATTCATTTTTTTTTTAAGTTTATCTGGGCCATCTGTTGGTAGGCATATGCAACTTAAATCTAAAAAAACCTACAGTTAATGAATTAAATTTAATTACTGAATTAACATTGCAAAAACTGTATTAACATCAAGTGTCATCTACTACAAGTTCAAAAAAATGTATCTGAACTTGAATGGATGAATAAAAAAAAAGTATTTTATGAACGATTGAAAATTTCAGCAAGATATATATATAGGGAGAGCGTGAGCTAATAGAAGGAATTGAAAAAAATACAGATGTGGATAATTTGACGACACTAAACAGTATATATGCAAATTAAATATTATTTCATTAATTTTAAATTAAATTATTTACCTAAAAAGCAATTGTTTTAATTAATTCTTTTATACGCGGCCCTGTAGGAAATAGAGGTATGAAAATAAAACATTATTATTGTTATTTTTAAAAACTATAATTTTTTAAGAAAGAATATCATGTATCCTCATTAACTTAATAAAATATAAAAACATGCATTTGGGTAATTTGAAGAAAATAAAAAGCACATATGTCTATCAAATAATATTATATTACTTTTAAATTAAACTATTTATCTGAAAAAAATAATAGTTTTTAATTATTATTTTGTAGGTGGTCGTGGAGGAAACGGAGTATGAAAATAAAACATTATTTTTTTCTTCATTTATAAAATTTAATGCCTTAAAAAAGAATAAAATAAATGCTCATTATCTAAATAATGAAAATATAAAATTAATATTTTGCTACTTTTCGAAGCAAAATAGCAAAACAATACAAAATAAACAAACAAACAATACAAAATAACACGTTAGTTTAAACATATTGTGCCTCAGTTTTAAAAATATTTACATAGTATTTATCAATATAATTAAAATTTACTTTTTATAGATGGTTCTGGAGAACATGGAGTATAGTATTAATATATCCTATTTACATATTTGTACATAATTATAATTATTTTACAGTATAATATTTTAAATCATGATAATATATGTAAAATAAAAATAAAAATTATCTTTAAAAGCTAAAATACCTCAGTCTGTTAATTTTTTATCTCTTTAGTTTTATAATATGTCATGTTAAATAAACTCAATTTACCTTTAATTTTCTTTAAATGATTAGGAAGATATGGAGTTATGAAATTTTATTTTAATCCAAACTCTAAAAAATTAATGAATTATAAAACTTCACTATTCATAAATAATAACATAAATAATTATTACCTAAGTAAAGGTTGTTTAAAAATTATTTTTCGTGCTTTTAAATCTAAAATGTGCTTTTATCTTTCAATTTGTTTTCAAAATGTTTTAAGTTAAATTATATGGCATGGAATGTTTGCTGTATTTTCTTGAATTAGGTCCTGGCGGAAATGGTAGCATAAACATAAAACCTTTACTTAATTTTAAACTTTTATAAGCTGTCTTTCTAAAAATAAAATTTTTGTCATAGTATTCTAAATATTAGAAATATACACATTTGTTGTTGTTTTTTTGGGGAGGGGAGGGTCTTTTGGAACTTTAATGTGTACCTATATATGTATAGATTTAAAGTTAAATAATTTTACTTTAACAAATACTTTAAATTAAATTATTCCTAGATTTTCCTAGAGGTAATAGAGATGTGAAAATATATCCTAATTATTTATAAATTGTAGTTTATACCAAAACATATATTAGTTGAAGTAAGGCCAAAAATACGCATTTGGATAATTGGAAGAAAATAAAACGTATATATGTGAATTAAACGATATTTTAATTTTAAATTAAATCATTTGCCTAAAAATTAATAATTTTTATTAATACTCTTATAGGTGGACCTGGAAGAGATGGAGGTAAGAAATTAATTTTTTTTTTATTTATAAACATCATATATCTTCATTATATTAAATCATTATTAATTATCCAAATTCATAATAAAAATATGTATTTGGATAATTTGAAGAAAATAAAAAGCACATATGTCTATTAAATATTATTTTATTTGTTTAATTTAAACTATCTACCTAAAAAGTAATTGTTTTAATTAATTTTTTGTAGATGGTCCTGGAGAAATAGAGGTATGAAAAAACTAATCATATTTTTGCTCGTTTATTAACTTTTTTTTTCTTAAATAATAAAATAAAATCTTGTTATTTAAATAAATAACGTATAAAAATATTATTTTGATAGTTTTTGAAACAAAATAACAGATTAAAATATAATGCACCTCAGTTAAAAAAAAATGCACATGATATTAATCAACGTAATTCAAATTTAATTATTGTAGGTGGACATGGAGGTAAAGTATAAACATATCAAATTACTGTTTTATTGTAGATATATTATAATATATTTACAAAATAATAGCCTAAATTATGATAATCTAAGTAAAGGAAATATTAAAATATTCTTTAAATGCTGAAAACATTGGTGTATTAATTTTTTTTTCTCATGACTATTTTATTACATAAAATAATCAAAGTTTAAGTTAATTTCTCTTTGTAATTGTTAGGGAAGCTATAGAGTAATAAAACGTTATAGTAATCCTAATTATTGTTTCCTAATTCAAAAATTATAAACTTTTTCGTTATTCATAAAGTATAATACAAATCATCTTTATTACCTAAGTAAAGGTAGTGTAAAAAGTTCTTTTCGGTGTTTCTTAAGCTAAAAATGCGTTTTAATCTATTAATTTGCTTATCAAATTATTTTAATTTAATTTATTTGACGTGAAAAATATTGCTGAATTTTTGCGTTATATTCTGGATGAAAATGGACGCATAAAAATATGTTCAGTTATTTATTTTAATATATACATTTTAAAAATACACATTTTTTTTGTTGTTGTTCTTTTGAAAGTTTAATATGTACCTTATATCTTAAATGTTAAATTAAGTTAAATGTAAAAGTTAAATTAAAGTTAATTAAATAAAATTCAATTTTAATTAATTCTATATATTTTTAGAGGTAAAGGAGGTATAACCTATTTATGTTATGGAAATATATTTTTAATTATTTTTTCAATTTATAAATTGTACTTATTACAAAAGAATTATCTAAATTACGTTAATCTTAGTAAGAAATAGAGTTAGAATATCTCGAATAATCTATTTACGAGATATAATAAAAAATTTAAAATTTTTATTCTAAAAGCACTAATGTTCAATGACATTCTTCTAAAATTCATTTGAATTTTAGAAAATAAATTGCGGTTATTTTAATTTGAATAATTTTTTTATTCAAATTAAAATAACCACAATATTCAATTTTATTAAAATAAGCTTTCACTTTTTTTTTTAATTCTCGATTTTTAATCTTTGTTATTCAGTTATAAATAACCTTTGCAGGTTCTTCTAAAATTCCGGTCCAGGTGGCAATGGAGGTAGGTGGTCAGGTGGCAATGGTGCAATATTCCAGTTACTTATTTCAGAATTCATAAACTTTCACTTTTTTTTAGATTATCTCGAATAATTTGCTTACTGAATTTAAAAAAAACACTAATATCTTCTTAACATAATATAAAATCTTTAAATGTTCAATGAAATTCTTCTGCAATAAAATTCATTTCTCAAAAGAAGTTATTCTAAATTAAAATTATAAAATCTTAAATGTTCAATTTATTTTTTTTGAGAGAGATTATTCAAATTAAAATTATCCTTTGTAGGTGGTCCAAGTGGCAATGGAGGTATGATGCAATATATTTAGTCACTTATTTCAGAATCCAGGAATATTAAAAATCTTCCCTTAAAGATCAAACGTGATCGTGATTATCTTTATTCCAATTCTTTCTTTTTTATGTATTGCAATATTTACAATAATAAACAAAATTTTGTTTTTTCACATATACTAGTATTAAATGTATAATGTACTCGTATTAAAAGTATATATTTAATATTTTTGAAGGTTGTTTTAAATATTTTTAAATGGACAATTCAATACCTTATTGAATGATCTCATAATTAATCAATATGAAATTTTTTATTAAAGAATGGCACGAAATCATAATTATTTTTGTGAAATAATCTTTGTGGTTTTTCAAGTATTGAAAGTTTTAATAATTTTCTATTCGCTTCTTAACTAAATTACTTACTGAAACGGACCTTTAAGTGTATTCAAATCTTTTTGCAGGTGGTCCTAGAAGAAATAGAGGTAAGAGATTATCTTAGTTATTTATTTTAGAAATCATAAATTTTATCTTAACTTATAATATAATAATATAAATTGTAAAAATATTTTAAAATATGTTTTATCATTTTTTAAAATTGAGAACGTTCTTCAAAATGTTAATAGTAAAAGTCTCTTTTTTCGACTAAATTATAGCATTAAATCGACCGTAAATGATATTTCATTTTTATTCTTGCAGGTGGCCCTGGAAGAAATGGAGGTTTGGCCCATTATCTAAGTCTCCTATTTTAGAATTAATGATTTTTTGCTCTTTCACAGAATATTATCTTACTCATGATAATCATTTTAAAAGAATTTTTAGATTTTTAATAGGTGAAAATTTCAAAAAGTGTGCATGATTTTGGTGATTTTCTTATATATCTTCGTAATTAAATTATTAATTTTCAAACACGCTAATTTATAAGTGTTATTTTACTCTAAATTATACATTTATTTATTTTTTTAATGTTCTACATCTTCGTAAATTAATTATGCAAATTTGATTACCTTAATTTATATTTAAATCTTTTAGATTAGATTTCGAGGCAATGGAGTGATAAGACAATATTCTAGTTGTTCATTTCAGAATTCATGAATTTTGTTTATTAAAGATGGAGTTAAATAACAATAATCCTTTTTTTTTTTTTGCCTTTGCATCTTCCGTTTTTTTTTTTTGTTTAAGATTTAAAAAGTTATTTTGATGCATTCCTTATATGTTCTGCCTGAAATTTTTTATACCTTCACACGATATGTGTTTACTTTCACGTCTGAGTTGAGTTTCAAATTAGGATTCCAATCTTTTGCTTTAATTGCGTACTTTGAAATTTATTTAAAACTGTAAATCGCATCAGTCTTCAAATTTAGTTAAAATTTAATATGTTTTCAATAAAATTATTCGTCCTAAATTGTTTGCTATTTACACCCAATATTCTCCAAGCAGTCCTGTTGCTAACATAGGTATATCCTAATTACTAATTCCGATTTCTGGAATTTTAATTTTCTTATAAAAGAACAATTTTATTAACGTTGAAATAATGGGAGAAATTTACAAAATAAATCTTTTACGTTTCATTTCGTTGAGAATTTGATGATCGACTAATAATCTTAAAAATAACTGTGTATGAAAAATTACTAAGTATTGCAATTACTGATTTCAAAATTCATGATTTTCTCAGCTTACTTTAAATGAATAATCTAAATAATGATAAGCAATTCAAATAATTTATGAAAATAATCTCTTTGTTGTCTTTTAAGTATTAAATAATTTAAGATGATAATTGATATTTCATCTTTGTATTTCTTCCTAATAAAATTAATTGTATTGAATCGACTGTAAAAGTTATTCAATTTTTCTGCGGGTGGTCCTGGTGGAAATAGAGGTATGAGGCTATTTTCTAATTAATCATTTCAGAAATCATAAATTTTAGCTTTATTGCAAAAAATAATCTAAATCATTTAAATTCATTTAAAGAAAATATAAAAGTATTATTTTGTGCTTTGACAAAAATTGTAAAATTTATGATTTTATATGAATTTTTAGTTATGCACTCATCTCTTTTGAAAAATAATTAATGAAATAATTTATATTTACTTTTCTTGTAGGTGGTCATGGAGGCAATGGAGGTATGTGACAATATTCTAATTACTTTTTTTCTAAATTCAATTTTTTGCATTCTTACGTAATAATTTAAACACGAATATATATTCACCAAATGATAATTTTTGCAGATTTTCCTAATGTCACTAATTATTAAATAATGCATTTCATTTAGAGTTTAATTTATTACATCCAAGTTACTTATTTCAAAAATCACACAGTGTAACTATCTTACAAAATAATATCACTATAATACAATTGAATGAAATGTTAAGTTCTTTTTGTGTATGCACTACAACTGATTTACAATTGTTTATTACACGTTGTTATTCTTTTTTTAATTAAATTGAGTGTTTAAATGGTTTATTTAATTTTAATCTTCTTTAAGTAGTAGTCCTGTTGGAAATGGAATAATGAGAATAATCGCATTCACATTTTGAATCCCTAATACGTAAAAGATTAGAAATTAGGATTTTTTATTATAAGATTTTTTTATTTTATTATATATATTTTTACTTTAAGATTAGGATTTTTTAATTGACTCCAATTAAAAAAAAAATCATGTAATTAAAAGTCCTGGCAAGCAAGCCAAAATTTATACCTTTGAGAAATATTTAGTGTTCATTTTTTGAAAACTTCTTTTAAGAATAACTAGTGATTTTTCAGGTCAAAATTTCTTTTTAGAATAAAATATCTCGTTATTTTGTTTAAATTAAATCTCTTTATATATAAAAAGGCAAATATTGAAAAAAACTTTTTAAATGGTCAGTTTCACTGAAATCTCATGAACTGCAAAAGAAAAAATTATACTTCAAAAAATTATACTTCAAGCTGTGTAGTGTGCTTTTCTTTAATTCATTTATCATTATCCATCTTTCTATTCATTCCATCAATAATTCCTCTTTCTTGTTTCATTTTTTTTGTTATATTTTATCAACTATTAAATCTATTATCAAATGGTATGCTTTAAAGAAAATCCCTAAATAAATAGTTCTAATAGTCCACTATATATTTCACATTTTTACATTTCTGAAAACCAGAAATATCTTAATAGTTAACAGGAGCAGAGTTTTATCTTGGGGGCTTTTAACTTAATTTGTAACTTCATTCCTCCAATTAGATAATCTGTCACTTTAAGTATTATCTTCTTCAATCAGCTGCGCTAAAATAATACTGTATCATTCCTTCTGATTTATAATCTGAATCTATATATTTTCTCTCCTCAATTCTCTTTAAGACAGTTATCTTCTTGCAATTAAATTTTAAAGTTCCTTAAATTATAAAAACACTTGGAAATTCGAATTTTACACTTTGAATTTTTCACATAATCAAATATCTACTGGCGCTTGAAATATATAAAGACATACACAGAAATATGCAATTTTTGAAAACTAATTGTTATTGAACTGATAGAAAATTGAGTAGTTGAACTAATTAGAAAATAAAATTTTAAATAGTTATAATATTAAAACATTATTAAACCATTGAATAATTTTTAAATACATATAAATATT
This sequence comes from Caerostris extrusa, assembly GCA_021605095.1. Classification (NCBI taxonomy): domain Eukaryota; kingdom Metazoa; phylum Arthropoda; class Arachnida; order Araneae; family Araneidae; genus Caerostris; species Caerostris extrusa. The sequence continues at coordinate 109,583 of BPLR01008547.1, read as the reverse complement.
TGTTCTATTGAAATTTTGAAACATTTGAATTTATAGTCTTTTAAGATTATGGGAAGCATTACACTTAAGAAATCCCGTACACTTTAATTAGCTAATGCAAACGAAATCGAATTTGAAATGCACTGTTTGTAGATTAGTATTCAAGAAGTCAATTAATTTTGATGTTTGAAAAATTCATATATACATATATATATATATATATCTGTCTGCAGTTTGTAAATGGTTAAATAATAATATATAAACATTTTTTCATAATTAAAAAAATTGCAAAATTTGCAATGTTCTATAAAATTTTGTTCTTGTTCTTCTTCGTATTGCTTTCCAATTGAATCCGTGATTACAGAAACCACGAGTCAATAACAACAAAATTATTATGGAATTCAAATAAATAGTTTAAATTTTTAGAGTTTTTAATTTTGTTTCACCTGGTAGATTTTATGTACCCACAATGGGTCTTTAATCTATGACTTAATCGTTTTTATATTCAATGCTTAAGGGTCTCGGAATAAATATAAAATTTTTGACTCATACATTTTCTACACCCAGCATGTATTTCCTTGCAGGGTATTAATGAATTGAATGTTGAAATAAACTCATTAAGTAAATAGGCACATTATTTATTATAATTATTGGTATATTGTATATAGTATAATAAGAGGAAAGCAATAAATTAATAAAACAAAATTCATCTTCGTTGTCTTTTTCCTTCGAAGTCGGTCATTCAAAAATTATAATGTTAAAATAGAATTGTTTATTTTCAACACAATATTTAACTGCTTTAAGTTCTTTTTTCTGTTGATGCGAACTTTTCCTGTACTTTCCCTTCTGTTGATGTGAATTTTTTATGTTTGTGATTTTCCTGAAAGAAATACATGCTTTATTAACTTGATGATGAATTCCTAAAACGGGACTGTAACCTTAAGCTTATTTGTATGCTGAATGTCAAATTTCTTTATAAGGTCTCTTTTTTTAGTTCTTGCTTACCATGAGACTCCACAAAATGACAGCATATTTTGATATTTGGTCCAAAATGTCTTATAAGCTAGGCGATCCTTGCGACAAAGATTAATTTATTATAGCGACAAAGTTTAATTTATTATAGCGACAAAGATTAATTTATTATAGCCACAAACCAGCAATTAGGAAGTAACTAAAGGAAAACCGTTCTCATGATTTATCAGAAATATCCAATTTTGGCACAACATTTGGTATAGCACACAGGCACGTGCAGTTTTTACACAAATTAAAATTCGTGCCAAGAAAGCTTTAACAAATATTCTCGTGTTGTTTTTCACTCATTATGTAGGTTCCTTTTTAAAATGTAAAAGCAATATAAGCTCAATGAAAATAAATTACTTACATGGTATCTGCAATCAGCTATTCAATTAAATTAGAAGTTTTAAACATATTGTAATTTTCAATTTTTTTACGTTTGCAAGTCATCCTAATAGCAATCGAAGTACGAAAATATATATTATTGTAACTCAGAATTCATGGAAAACAAATTGCGGAAGTATACTCATCAAAATCATAAAAATCAAATTAAAGAAAATATAGTTTCAATAATTTGTACTTTTATAAAATTTGTGAAATCTTATATTTTCTATAAAAGTGCATATAATATATACTGATATTATGCGTTTTAAAATGATTGCAACTGTTTTATTGCAGGTGGTCCTGGTGGAAACGGAGGTAGGAAAATATATGTTCAAATTAAGTAAAAAGTTTCTAAAAGTTAATATTTTTAATAAAATAATGTAAGACAGCTAATCTAAATACGTGAGAATATTAAATCAAAGTATATCACTCATGAAAATTTTATAATTTATAATTTTTCGTTATATTGTTCTACCATTATTGCAATATATATATTATATATATGTGTGCAATTAAAGAAACAAAACTATTATGGTAATATATTTCGTGTTTTCTAGGCAATCTTCCAAATATTCCTGGTCGTAAGTTAAATCTTGTTTGTTATTTTATGATAAACGTATTATTGTATTAAAAAATTGATTATATCTTCTTTATTTACAGTATCTGCCGGAGACCTTCCAGATATTTCTCAAAGTAATCGTGAAATAAATTTTTAAAAAATTTAAAGTATAGAATTTGTTAAGATATGAATAATGCGATATAAATAATATAATTTTTACTGTTTCATTTTTCAATTTTAGATGTAGAGTGTAATTTAACCACTTATATACTTTTAATTTTCAGTCTCCAAAGGCGATTTGGCAAAAATGTTAGGAGGTATGGCTTATTTTATTAATATGATGTTATTGTTTTCAAAATACCAAATTCTTTTTCTTAGTTTACATATTAATTTTGTATGTGTTCTCATTTTGTAAATCTAACATGTATGTTCTTGTATGTTATTATCATTATGTTATTGTTTTCGTAATACAAAATTCTTTCTATTTTTAGTTTATATATTAATTTTACATGTGTTCTCATTTTGTAAATCTAACATGTATGTTCTTGTAAGTTATTATTATTATGATATTGTTATGTATGTTATTGTTTTCGTTATACTAAATTCTTTCTATTCTTAGTTTACATATTAATTGTCTATTTCTCCTTTGTAAATCTAACATGTATGTTATTATTATTATCATGTGATGAACATGTTGTTGTCCTGGTTAGGTTCGTTGCGCAATCCAAAAGGGCAGCAAGCAAATAAAGTTCATTGTTAAATATATTGTTTACAAAGGACAATGAATAATGGATGCAACAATGGACAAATGTAAACATTGTTTAACGAATGTAAACAATGTACGTTACGTCGTAACGTCACACCAAGAAATGTCAGCAAACAACCATCCGGTTCCTTACCGTCTAGTAAACGACGTCGACTTGATGACGAGTCTTTTGCATTATGATGACCTTCTTAGGTGACTCAATCTTCTTCAATGACCTTTCAACTTATCATGTTCACATATGAAAAGTTGAAATTTGAAGGAGCAGATTTCAATTTTCTATTGTTATGTTATTGTTTTCGTAATAATAAATTCTTTCTATTCTTAGTTTACATATTAATTTTTGCATGTGTTCCCATTTTTGCAAATCTAACATGTATCTTCTTTTATATTTAGTTCCTGCTTCAAAACTTCCTGATCTTTCACAGAGTAAGCATTATAATGATTTAATAAATTAATGATAAACAAATAGAGCAAACAACTTTAAATTCATAATTATAAATGTAATTAAATATTCATTTTAATTAATACAAGTCAAGCAATAAATATGTTAATGTTTTAAAGATTTTCAAAAACATTTTTTTTACTTTAGTTTCACTTGGAGATTTACCAAATCTTTCTCAAAGTATGTATTTGAATGAAATACTTTTTAAAATAATTACAAAAATAATAAAAAAAAAAAATAACTAAATTATTTTTCTTCCAGTCTCACTGGGTAACCTTCCAAATCTTCCGGGAAGTACGTTTTTTATTTATTTTATATTAAATTTTGAAACTAATGTAATATTTTAGATAAAATTAGTACATTTTTCTTACTTATTTAGTACCGTGCAAACTTTTCAGATCTCTTATTATATAATAATTTTACATATATTGATATATAATCTTAGTTTAAAATAAAAAGATAAGGAATTTAAAATTGAACCTTTTTAGAATTGTAAATTAACAACTCCAAATTTGTAGTTAATTGTTAAAAAATATAAAAATATATATTATATATATGTATACATATAAATGAATTCTGAAAATAGCCGGATGACAATGGCCGAGGAAGAAAATGTTGAAACTTTCGACTAACTAAATAATTTTCGAAATTTTTTATGGATACACGGTGCCCTAAGCGATTTAGTAAGATATATATTTTTTTTTAAAGTCTTTACTGGCCTTCTAAAAGTGCTATCTTCTTGATTATGGAAGCAAGGTTTTAATAAAATATTCATGAAGAGTTCAAGAGTTATTTACTTAAATAAGGGATAAAGAATATTGCAATAATATCCCATTTGGATAATTCAGGACGTGCTCATAATGTCGAAGAATGGTTATTGTTTATTGATTCGTCAAAAAATCTAAAACTTATGCGTTTGTAAGAGAAATCGACTTCGCATCAACTTCATTAACATACTCTTTAAACATAAAAATCCTATAAAAATATATTTTACCCCAACAAGCAATATTATAACATATGCTCATGTACTCATAACTTAAAATAAATTAAATGTAATAGAAATGATGTGGCAAAATTTGAAATTCATAAAATTTTATTTATTATAATGACTAAAAAGCATTTAAAAATAAGTTATGTTATTCACATAAATCTCCTAAGCTTAAAACAAATTACATAAAGTACTTTTAACAAGTCTCAGAAAACCCTCATATAAAATTATGATTGATGAAAACATTCCTGTAAGACATAGACAAAAAGAGAAAAAGGTTTTTTTACTTGCAGCAGATATTTTCCAAAATTAGTAAAAAAGTAAAAGATATATATATATACTACTACTGTACCAAAAATGTAAACCAATTTTCAATTCAAATTTCCCGGACATATAGAATTTCAATTCTTTTTTAGGTTGTTGGCACTGTCCGTGTTATCTGTTTGAAATTTAACGTCAAAATATTCATTAGCGATTGAGTTACGCTTGGCTTTGTGAGACGCTAAAATTGATTCCGGCTGATAAATTTTGTTTGTGGAATGAATATTAGTGTATGGAAACGTAAAGAATGTTGCAGAAGGCATTCGGGAGCATTACAATATCGGAAAGACATGTTTACAAGCGATATAAACAGTTCAAATTAGTCAGAAAACGCGTTGAAGACGAAGAGTCCTCTGGTCGACTATCAACCACAACCGACGAAGTTCACGTCCAAAAATTAAAGATTTGCTACTTGCAAACAGTCGATTTACAATTAGAGACCTTGCTGCTGCTGCTGGAATTATAAAAAGATCGGTCAATTCCATTTTCGGCCTCAAACGCGTCAAATATCGATTGGTACCGAAAACACTAAATGCGCCAGCTCACACTTCATTGCTTCTTCGTAACTTTTTCGCCAAAACTGAAACCCATATTGTTCCACAACTACCGTATTCACTCCGTGTGACTTCTGGCTATTCCCTAAACTGAAAAGACCACTCTGGGGATACCGTTTTGAGTGAATTGAAGAGATTCAACGTGAATCGCCGTGTGCTTTGATGGCCATGCCTGCCGATGACTTTTTAGAGTGCATTGAAGATTGGAAAAAAAGTTGGCATAAGTGCATTGTGTCCGGAGGGGATTACTTTGAATGCGATGAAATAAATTTGGAAGAATAAGTAAAGAGTTTTTGACAAAAAAATCATTGGTCTTACATTTTGGGCACAGTAGTATATACAAAAATATATCAACAAATTGCAATATTCAATTATTGCCCTTAGCTGCTAATAATAAAAATACTCAAAAGATTTGGTTAAAAACATAATTTATTTGATAAATGATGATTCACAACAGCTAAAAATCTTTTTTAATGTTTATATTAAGTAATTCTCAATGTTTAATACTAAAATAATTGAAGAGTTTTTAATATGTCATTATATATTTTTCAATATTTTTTTATTTATACATATTTCATTATCATTCATTATATTTACTATCTAATAAATTAATATTAATTATATGTTATTTAAATTAGTTAATTAAAATATCAAATCTATATTATATAAATCTAAATTTATAAACCTATGTTGAGATGCCCAATGAATGAGAAATTAAAATCGTAATCTTACATCAGAATCAAACTGAATTCGAGAGGTTCAAACAAATTTTTTTCTTAATTTCTTTTGGATAATATATTTGGATGCATGTATCGATATGTTAATTTTTAACTAACCTGTTGTGTTTTTATTTTCATAAATATTTATTTATAAAATATTTAATTGAAGTAGATGCAATAATAAATAAAATTTAATGTAGATAAATTTGAAACTCATTCTAGATTTTTTTACATTTTTTTAATTTATACAATATTTGTATTATAAAAATTAAATAATTTGTTAAATATCTATATCTATATATATATGATAATTATTATATAATATGTCTATTATTATCTATAATATGTCTTAACATTATGTTTATTATTCAGAAATGCGCTTATTTAAAGTTAACAACATGAATGGACATCCAAACCTTCCGGGACGTAGGTCTTTTTTTTAATATTTATATTTAAAACATGAAAATATTTCAATGTACATTCTATATTGTACATATATTTCTTTAATAAGTATTTTTAAACAGTTTAAATTTATGATTCAATAATAAATCGAGAATTATTTATTAACAATTACCATCAGAAACCTTCTTACTACTAAGTGCAAAAATTAAGACCAATAATATTTTTTTTCAAAAACTCTTTATTTATTCTTCCAAATTTATTTCATCGCTTTCAAACTAACCCCCTTTTGAGTCGATTGAATCTCTTCAATCGACTCAAAACGGTGTCACCGGAGTGATATGTCGAGTTTAGGAATAGCCAAAAGACGCAAGGTGTGAATAAGGTGGTTACAGCAAGATATGGATTTGATTTTTGGCGAAAGGGTCAAGAAAAAATGCAGTGTGAGCTGGCGCATTCAGTGTTTTTGGTACCAATCGAGATTTGACACTTTAGAGGCCCAAAATGGAATTCTTCTTTTGAAATTCCAACATCATCAGCAAGGTCTCTAATTGTAAATCGATGGTTTAAAGCACCAAATCTTTAATTTTTGGACGCGAGCTTCGTCGGTGTAAGTTGTTGTTCGACCAGATGGCTCTTCGTCTTCAACGCGTTCTCTACGTTCTCTGAACTGTTTATCCCACTTCTAAACATTCCTTTCCGATATAGGAATGTTCACTGAATGCCTTCTGCAACATTCTATACGTTTCCGAAAACAAAATTTAATGCAAGTTCTTTGCTCAATTAATCCAAAAATTTCAAAAATCGACGGAATCACTGTTAACGTCTCACAAAGCCAATCGTAACTCAAACACTAATGAATATTTTAATGTCAAATTTCACACAGATGTCAAGAACAGTGCCAGCAACCTAAAAAGAAAAAAATTGAAATTCCATAAAACCCGGAATTTTAAATTGAAAATTGTTCTTACTTTTTGGACAAAGTAATCCTCTGATTAAAAACGATCAAATTTTATTCATTTCAAATTCCAAAAAAAAAAATACCTCTTTTGTAGGTATAAAAAAATTACTTAATTTGAAATATATTTAAATTATATTTTTCTAAAATTTATTAACTTATTTAATATTCATTAATGTAATCCAAATGAATCATACATATTTTAATTATATTTTAATTCAAAAGTTATAAAAGAATCATGCAATTTTTATTATATTTAAATTTTTAATTATTTAATTATTTTAATTCCTTACATCTTTTTACAATATTTCACTATGTAAAATGTTTTTAAGTAAATTATGAAACAAAACATGTGTTTTTCTTTTGCAGTTGGCTCTGGTAATCTCCCAAGTCTGTCTAATAGTAGGTTTCGTATTCAATTGTCTAATTCCAAAAAAGAATGATTTATAATTTTGTATATTCAATTTTGTATGTTCAATTTTGTTTATTTAAACTTTCATTATTAAAATTTATTTATTGTTTATTAAATTACTTGTAAGTATTTAGATAGATTTAATGTTTATTAACAAATTTTTAACATATTTTTTATCACAAAATATTTAAATCTATAATATTTTCTAATTTTGTCACTATTATTTAAACTTTTAAAATATTTTTAATTGATAATATATTTCAAAATGTTTTATAAGAGCAATTATTAACTAATATAAAAGGAAATATAACTAATGGAAATATTCCTTTCATAATATTATTAGAATCAAAAGAAATATAGTATTTCGAAATTAAAATATCATGAAATTAAGGCAACATGAATACATGATTTTTTCTGTTGATGTGTAGGCGCAACTGAAATACATTAACATTAAGTTTTTTGTTTATATTAGAAATATTTTTGCTTATAATTCCTACAAAAACTTTACAATTATACAAAAATAAATAGGGGAAATTGTTATTAAAAAGATATTAAATATTTATCTTAATTGATTTATGAATAATCGAATAGGTACGATTTTTCTAAAAATATTAAAATTATAATTGGTTTAATTAGAAAATTAGATAGTTAAATTTTATTCTTAAAGTGATATAAAAAATTATTATGAAAAGAAAAAAAAGTGACAACAAAAAATTATTATACAAAAAAAATATTTAGTATTAGTATTATTTTATTATTTTTTAGTATTAGTATTATTTTTATTTTTAGTATATGTATTAGTATTACAAAATATTTTGAATACAACAAGAAATTGAACTACATAAAAATGATAAAATACTATAATATTGGTATCTGTAGTAAGTCTTCAATTTAACAACATAATTAATAATGCAAATGCAAAAGACTTAAACAATGTTTAAAGTATCATATAATATTGTCCTCTCCTTTTAATCGAAAAGAAAGTAAATAAACAATTAAATATTCAAAATATTGTAAAATTTGCAAAATATAACATAATTAAATATGCAAAATATTTCTCCTTGAATGCAATGTACATCACTGTATTAGTATCTTACAAATACCTTAAACATAATCTAAATTTTGAATCACATTGTTATATAAATAGTATATATCTGTATGCATACACATCAGTAAAAAAATGATCGAAATAAATTTTAAAAATTAAAGATGAAAATAGAGGCCTTTTGTAGGTGTAATTATAGGAAATACTTTACTGATTCGCAGCATCAATGACGAAAATGGATATTTTATCATACTTCTTTTTAACACATCTGATATTGTTACAAAACAAAATGTGATTTTTTATAATGCTTAAAAGTTCGATTATAATAAATCGATTTTTAAAAATCATAAATTAGAATTGTCATCAATTAGATTTTAACAAATTTAAAAGGAAGTAAAAGGAAGTTTTATTAAAATTAATATATTTGGCAATTGATCAAATGAAATTAATTCTTGCCATTTTAGTTCCCTCAGGTGATTTGCCAGATCTTTCTCAAAGTAAGTAATTATCGTTCCATTTTTATTTTTAAAAATAATAAGTATAATCTGTCATGTAAATAGTTAATAAAATCAATTTTTTTTTTTAAATTAGTTTCCAAAGGAGATCTTGCAAACGTTCTTGAAGTAAGTTTCAATTTCGATTTTGGTTTTATATTGATTACACATGCATAAAATTTTACCAAAATGTTTTTTATTTTTAGTTCCAAAAGCTAAACTTCCAGACATATCCCAAAGTATGCTATAATAAAATGTTTTTAAGTATTTTGTTTATACAAAAAATAAAAATATTAATACTTTTTAATTATATTCAAAAAATAAAAATTGAACACACTTTTTTTTTTATCTTTTTCAGTTTCTTTTTTCGCAACTTCCAGACCTTTCTCAAAGTATGTTTTCGTCTTAATTTTTTTCATATAAAGCAAAAGAAAAAATTTTAATTGTCATCTAAATTGTTTTCATTTTTTATAGTTTCTAAAGGAGATTTGGCTAACGCTCTAGGACGTAAGAATCTCTTTAATATTTTCTTAACCATTTAATATCCTTTGTAAAATCAGTATCCAATATTTTAAATTTCATTTAAACCATTACTGTTTCAGTTCCAAAAGTTCAATTCCAGATCTTTCTCAAAGTATGTTCTTTCTTATATAACATCATTATAATTATTTTTGATAACTGCAAACGGTGTTTCCTAAATCTTTTTAAATAAATTTATTTTTCCCTAGTTTCCACCGGGTAATCTTCCTGGGCGTAAGTATTCTTACTTAAAATTTTTACGGAAATAATTATTTTTGCACGATATTTACTTTGAACTTTTTTTTTGGCAAAAGGAACGGTTTTTGTAGGAACGGAGAATAAATGTCGTATATAAATAATTAAATTCAACTTAATAATAATTTAAAATTCTTATCCAATGGCTATAGAAATGGCTCATAATTTCACGTTGAACACTGAAATCATTAATTACATAAATTTTTTTGTGGCGATTTATTCTTTTATACGTCTGTCTTTAGAGTGATAACAATTTTTAATCTCATTCAGCAATTGATTCTACAGGGCATTCCTCTGATATTGCTACAGATCTACTAATGGCAGCATACCATTTTACAAGAGCATCCAATTGGTGAAACTTCTGTTTACTTTTTGGGAATAAACAATATACACAGTCCAGTCACATTAATATGACCACCTGTCAAAAGCCAGAATATACATTGTATATTCTGGCTTTAAGTGGAGTGTGGAATGTGGTATTAAGTGGTATTTAAGTAGTATTAAGTAGAATTCATTATATACACTCCACTGCAATGTGCTGCCACCTACCTTTTGTGATTGGCTATTTCACGTTGACCTCGAAAGTAGGTGGTGGTCACATTAATATGACTGACTGTGTAAAAAGCATGGATACAGACAAGGGATATTATGTGCTTTGGATGTTGTGTTTTATAACATCTTGATTGAAAATGACGCAAGGATGAAGTGTAGCATAAAATAATAACACAAACGTCAAATTTCAGTGCATTGATGAACTACTCAAGTTGCGTGCAGAAATGTTATGGTCCACTTCCCTCTTATATACCGTATGCTTTGTAGGCCAAAAGCAGGATGGGAGCAGTTCTCTTTGGCAACTTTACATGTAGATCTGAATGTGATCTGTTACGCCATTGAAAAGGAGAATTCATGAAAACTTATATCAATCAGCAATCGATTATACAGCAATCGATTTATAATTAACATAATAGATATATATATGTATACGAGTTACACTTGAAATTCATCGTTGTTTTTCATTGCAAAATCTTTAAGAGTTATTTTAAATTAAAAATTAAATTTCTTAATAATTTAATATAATATGATCATTCTATTTATATAATATTAAAGCATTTTAAGATTAGTTTTTTTTTTTCAGTAAATATCGGCGGTCTTCCGGGGACGTATGTACTTTCCCATTAATACTTCAAACATTTATAGTTTCAGAACTATTGTTATTGAATCAGATTGAAATAGTATTTATATAATAGTTTATATTCTACTTAATACAGCAGTTGTTTCTATTTTTGAAACTTTCTATTCAGATTAAATAGCCAGATTAAAAGCATTTTAAACTTTTATACTCAGTACTAGAAAGAAATTTTAAATCATTTTTGATTAACGGATTCTTTTATAAATACTCAATAAGACGATGGAAAATAATAATTATGATAAAAATTTCTGAAACTCTTATCTAAATTTTTAAGAGTTTTTCATATTCATAAGCGTCAAGGTATTAAAAAATTAAATTATTTTCAAATCATTTCGAATTGAAAAATTTATTTAGAATTTAACCAAAGTCTAAGCAATCTGAATTTAATTTGAAATAATTTTAAATTTGTGTAGAATAAGTAATTAAGTAATATTTATGCATATTTGTTTAAAATCTATATTTAGTTATACAAGTATTAAAAAAGTATTGGATATGTCAAATTTTTTTTTCAGTTGGCTCAGGTGGTCTACCAGGTCTTCCGGGAAGTATGTATTTTCTTTTGCAATTACTTCAAACTGTAACTGTTTATAACGTTAAATCCATTTTACTTAATGTCACCAATTGTTTTCTTGGATATAAAATTTTGTATAATAATTAAAAGCTATAATTACAGAATTAATTATATATTTACAATTAATTTTCAGAAAACTTTATGATTTTGTTATACACATTCCAGTCACATTATATTTAACTAACCACCTTTGTTAAATATAAATATAATATAACAAGGACATCCTTTATATACAAATATCATCTGTTAATATAACAATTATAATGTTCAACATATTTTTTTTAAATTTATATTATGAACATTAAAAATGCAAAAATTCAACGATGTACTCGTATTTATATCATTAAATTGTGATTCTTAAATTAAATTAAACTTTAGAGATATGTTTTTTTAAAAGTTTTTTCCCTTTTTCTGCATATTTAATCCAATTGCAATGTTTGAAATGCTCATACAATGAAATACAAATGCTCAAATTAAGAAGTTTGATCAAAGATCGTTACATTGAGGCGTGCTATATGAAATAGCTATTGTATGCACTTTCCGTTTAGATAAGATTCAATTTCCATTGTAAACTTTCGTTAAAGATACATGTTTAACGATATGAAACGAAAGGTTATAAAAACTAGTCACTAATTTCATTTATTCTGTTCAAAATAATCATTTTTAAAAGAAATTCAAATAAAATGAATAATAAGAAAGAAATACAATTACTCTAAATTATATAATTGTCTAGAAAACCAAACGTTTGTAACCAAAACATTGCAAAAATAATTTTCACGATCGCTAAAAATAGTGACACATAACTACTTAACCTATTTAGAATTAAAGTGTCAACATTGAAAACATAACGAATTTTTTTACGATACTATTCAAAACAAATGAAAAACCATTATTAAAACTACATATACAAATTAAAAAAAAATTACACTTTGAATAAATGATAAGGAAAAAAGCAATGATATTTTTTTCTCCTACTTAAAATCAAACACGATCATAAAATAACTGTATTCAATTTTTGTCTGACATACATAAAAATACAAAGAATAATTTAAAAATAATATCTGTATAGAATATACACTAATAAATTGCCATAAATACTAAATGAATAACAATAAATGAACATAAAATCAAAAGTCGTTATTTCACAAACAATTTCTAATAAAATTGAAAATAACATAAAATTATAAAAACGTAAAAAATTATGCCTTATTTTCTTAATTATTGAAGCATAATTTAAAAAAAATAAAAATCAAGTTATTTTTTTGAAATTTCAGTTTCAGCAGGAGACCTTCCAGATCTTTCTCAAAGTAAGTAATTATATTTTCGTTTTTATTTTAAAAAGAAAGAATAAGTTTAATCCGTCATTTAAATATTTAATAAATGGATTTTTTTATAAATTAGTTTCCAAAGGAGATCTTTGCAAACGTTCTTGGAGTAAGTTTCAATTTCGATTTTGGTTTTATATTGATTACACATGTATAAAATTTTTACTAAAGTACTTTTATTTTTAGTTCCAAAAGCGAAACTTCCAGATATATCCCAAAGTATGTTATAATAAAATCATTTAAAGTATTTTGTTTGTATAAAAAATTAAAATATTTATAATTTTTTAATTAATATTCATAAAATAAAGTTTTCCACACTTTTTTTTAAATCTTTTTTTCAGTTTCTTTTTCGCAACTTCCAGACCTTTCTCAAAGTATGTTTTCGTCTTAATTTTTTTTCATGTAAAGCAAAAAAAAAAGAATTTTAGCTGTCAACTAAATTGTTTTCATCTTTTTGTAGTTTCTAAAGGAGATTTGGCCAATGCGCTAGGACGTAAGAATCTCTTTATATTTTATTAATCATGTAATTTCATTTGCAAAATCAGTATCCAATATTTTAAATTCATTTAAACTATTACTTTTCAGTTCCAAAAAGTTCAATTCCAGATATTTCTCAAAGTATGTACTTTCTTATATAACATCATGATAATTATTTCTGATAACTACAAACTGTTTTTCTAAATATTTTTAAATAAATTTATTTTTCCCTAGTTTCCCTGGGAAATCTTCCTGGGCGTAAGTATTCTTACTGAAATTTTTACGGAAAAATTATTTATATACATTATTTACAATTTTTTTTTTGGCAAAAAAAGGAGCGGTTTTTATTGAAATTTGTGAGGTGTAAAGCTCATATTCAAATAATTTATTCAATTTTTAATAATTTAAAAATGTCCATTTTACTTATAAAGGACACACAATTTCCATTGAACACTTAAATGAGTAATTGGGATATCTCTCTCGATGTATTCTTTCCATATATCTATTTTAAGAATGAAAACATTTTTTTTTCTCATTCAGCAATAGATTCTGCTGGGCATTGCTCAAAGCGACTTGCAGCTTATCATTTTACATGCACATTCAATTGGTGAAACTTCTGTTACTTCTCTGGGAAAAACAATATAAAAGCAGGGAGACAGACAAGGGATATTGTGGGCTTTGGACGTGTTGCTTTGTAGTATCTTGATTGAAAATGATGCAAAGATGACATGTAGCAAAGGGTAATAATACAAATGTCCGGAATTCAGTATATATAGATCTAAATGAACCGTTCAAATATAAATGAACTGCTGCTTCATATGGTATATACATGTAGATAAGCTGCTCAAGTTGTAAGCATATTATTACTGTCCATCAAAGCCATGCCATAAGCGATATGCCGTATGCTTTGTCATAAGTGCCCAAAGCAGGATGGGAGCAATTATTTTGGCAACTTTACATATAAATCTGACGGTGATATATACATACACTAGCAAACCAGGCATACGTTGTCCTAGTAAAAATTCATTGTAGAGTACCAGATATCGCGAATATATTCTCCATGTTCCAATATATGTGCATACACTCTCATGGCTTCGTTTGACTATATAAATGAAATGTTCCAGCATCATCTGTAGCGACACAAATTGAAAAGCGCGAACATATTTTCCATATCCGAATACATATTATTACCAAATTTCATACAGAACGATACAAAATTTGATATACCCTGCGGCACCATCTGCGGCAGACTCACAGCAATGGGGTTATGCATAAACACATTCTCCCATGTTTTTGTCAAACACACAGGGTTTTTCAGTCAAGTCGATGAGGCAGCATTTAGGCCATGAGCAGAGTTCAGTGACAAACACACGTACAGAAAAATTCCAGTGCGGGCCTTTCCTAACGAGGTCTGACAATCTGAGAAACTCAAAGCTATCCAGAGACCCACTCAATACAAAAGTACTAGTGTTAAATAATAGTTTTTTCATTGCAAGTAAATCCTTAATCAGAAATTATTTTAAAGATTAAGAATTACTTAATAATTGTGTTTAATTATTATTATTTTATTTGTGTAACATTAATGCATTTTACATGATTTTCCAGTTAACCCTCGGTGGTCTTCCGGGACGTATGTATTTTCATTTATATTTCAAATATTTATAGAATCATATTTTTTTATTCAATCAGATTTAAATATTGTTTATATAATAGTTTATATTCTACATAATATAGCAATTGCTTATGTTTTGAAAATGACATTCAGATTAATTAACCATATTAAAAGCATTTGAAAATGTTGTTAATTTATTACTAGAAAGAAATTAGAAATCAGTTTTGCTTAACAGATTTTCTTTATTAAAACTGAAATCTAAATTTCAAAACGTGTTATAAATTTTTACACGGTTTTCATAATCAGATGAGTTACTAAAAATTCTATTGTCACAGCTTTTTTTATTTGAAAATTTATTTAGAATTTAGCCGAAGTTCAAACAATCTAAATTTAATTTGGAATTATTTAAATTGGAATAGAATAAGTAATTAAGTAATATTTGTATACATTTGTTAAAATCTACCTTAATTATACAAGTATTTAAAACGAATTATTGGATATGTCAAAAAATAATTTTTTTTCAGTTGGCTCAGGCAGTCTTCCAGGTCTTCCAGACGTATGTATTTTCTTTGCAATTGTTTCAAATTGTAACTGTTTATAACGTTAAATCAATTCTATTTAATGGATTATAACTTTTAATCAATTTTATTTAATGTCAGCAAATGTTTTCTTGATGTAAAATTTCAATATTAATTAAAGCTTTGTATACAAAATTAATTAAATATTTGAAATTAGTTTATATTTACACAGAAAGACATTTAATTTTGTTATATTAAATTTATTTTTAACCTATTTTCAGTTTTTATTTTTTTTTTTTTAATTTTAAACAAGTTACACTTTAAATAAATAAAAAGGAAAAAGTTAAATAATACTTTATTTCCTTAAAATAAAATTAAACACAGGCAACTAAAATAATTATATTAGATTTTCCTCCGGCCCACATGCAAAACACAATAAAGAATTTTAAAATAATATCTGTATGGAAAATACACTACATAAATTGCACTAAATACTAAATGAATAACAAAAAATGAATAGAAAACCAAAAGTGGTTATTTTACTAACAATATCTAATAAAAATGGAAAATAATATAAAATTATAAGAAACATAAAGAATTATGTCTTATTTTTTGTAATTATTGAAACCTAATTTTAAAAAAAATGAAATCAAGTTATTCGTTATAATTTCAGTTCCCTCTGGACAACTGCCAGATCTTTCTCAAAGTAAGTAATTATCTTTTCATTTTTTATTTTAAATAAATAATAAGTTTAATCTGTCATTTGAATATTTAATAAAATGGATTTTTTTATAAATTAGTTTCCAAAAGGAGATCTTGCAAACGTTCTTGGAAGTAAGTTTCAATTTCGATTTTGGTTTTATATTGATTACATGTATAAAATTTTTACTAAAGTACTTTTTATTTTTAGTTCCAAAAGCGAAACTTCCAGATATATCCCAAAGTATGTTAAAATAAAATCTTTTAAAGTATTTTGTTTGTACAAAAAATTAAAAATATTAATAATTTTTAATTAATATTCATAAAATAAAGTTTTCACACACTTTTTTTTAAATCTTTTTTCAGTTTCTTTTTCGCAACTTCCAGACCTTTCTCAAAGTATGTTTTCGTCTTAATTTTTTTTTTTCATATAAAGCAAAAAAAAAAAAGAATTTTAGCTGTCAACTAAATTGTTTTCATCTTTTTGTAGTTTCTAAAGGAGATTTGGCCAATGCTCTAGGACGTAAGAATCTCTTTAATATTTTATTAACCATGTATTTTCATTTGCAAAATCAGTATCCAATATTTTTAAATTTCATTTAAACTATTACTTTTTCAGTTCCAAAAGTTCAATTCAGATCTTTCTCAAAGTATGTACTTTCTTATATAACATCATGATAATTATTTCTGATAACTACAAACTGTTTTTCTAAATATTTTTAAATAAATTTATTTTTCCCTAGTTTCCCTGGGAAATCTTCCTGGGCGTAAGTATTCTTACTGAAATTTTTACGGAAAAATTATTTATATACATTATTTACAATTTTTTTGCTGGCAAAAAGGAGCGGTTTTTATTGAAATTTGTGAGGTGTAAGCTCATATTCAAATAATTTATTCAATTTATAATAATTTAAAATTCACATCCATTTTATTTTTAAAGGACACACAATTTCACATTGAACACTTAAATGAGTAATTGGGATATCTCTCTTGTAGGCGATGTATTCTTTTAGTATATCTATTTTTTAAGAATGAAAACATTTTTTGATCTCATTCAGCAATAGGTTCTGCTGGACATTTCTCAGGCGACTTGCAACATACCATTTTACATGCACATCAATTAGTGAAACTTCTGTTACTTCTCAGGAAAAACAATATAAAAAGCAGGAGTCAGATAAAGAGATATTGTGGGCTTTGGACGTGTTGCTTTGTAGTATCTTGATTGAAAATGATGCAAAGATGACATGTAGCAA
Source organism: Caerostris extrusa (assembly GCA_021605095.1). NCBI lineage: Eukaryota > Metazoa > Arthropoda > Arachnida > Araneae > Araneidae > Caerostris > Caerostris extrusa. Next base: position 92,131 of record BPLR01008547.1, on the reverse strand, counting down.
AGGGTAATAATACAAATGTCCGAATTCAGCATATTATATAAACTCAAGAGCCAAAACATTATGACCACCCCTAGATTTTGGCAATGAACTCGCCTGGATCACGTGGAAGGAACGTGATCAGGTGGAAGTGTATTTAACTGCTGCTGGAGAGTCTGAAGAATCATTCTATCACTTACTTCTGTGTGTGATGGGAAAGGCTGCGGATCTAAGCGACTTTGATAGAGGGCAGATTGTGATGGCTCGAAGGCTCGGAACAAGTATTTCCGAAACTGCACGACTCGCGGGTTGTTCGCGATCTACAGTTGTTAGTACTTATTCAAAGTGGATGAATGACTGTGAAACCAGTAGTAGACGACATGGTGTTGGACGTCCACGCGCTATCAAAGAAAAGGTCGTCGGAGACAGTGGCTCAGCTGACAGCTCAGTACAATGAAGGGCCAAGTAGAATAGTATCGGAGCACACTGATCAGCGGACACTGTTGGATATGGGCTACGCAACAAACATCCCACTCGTGTGCCTTTTGCTGACCAAGCGCATCGCCAACTGCGCCTGCCCTGGGCCCGGGAACATCGTCACTGGTCCATGGATCATTATGGGAGAGAGTTGCCTGGTCAGATGAATCACGGTTTGTAATTCATTACGCCGATGGCCGTGTCAGGATACGCCGTCTTCCAGGTGAACAGTTGCTCCCTCAATGTACAGTAGGTCATACACAGGCCGATGGTGGCGGTATTATGCTTCGGGGACGTTCTTTTGGGGATCTCTGGGACCCGTGATTGTGGTAGAGCAGACCATGAATGCTACGGGGTATCTGAACATCATTGCGGACCAGTTGCACCCTTTACATGGTATCTGTTTTTCCAGCTGGAAATGGTATGTTTCAACAGGACAACGCCCCTTGTCACAAGTCTAAAATTGTGTTGGAGTGGTTCCAGGAACATGATGCTGAGTTCCAGTGAAATGTCCTGGCCTCCTAACTCACCGGATATCAATCCGATAGAACCCATTTGGGATGTCCTGGGACGGCAGCTTAGAGTTCAAAGACCACCAATTCGCAATATCTCGGATTTGCGTGACCGTTGCGCAAACATCTGGGTACAATCTGCCTCCGGTCATCTACCAGGACTTGTGGCATCCCTGCCAAGGCGGGTTGATGCTGTGTTGCGCGACAAAGGAGGGCCAACTCGTTATTGACAGGTGGTCATAATGTTTTGGCTCTTGAGTGTATATATATAGATCTAAATCAACTGCACAAATATAGATGAACTGCTGCTTCATATGGTATTGCATGTAGATAAACTGCTCAAGTTGTAAGCAGAAATATTACTGTCCACTTCCATGCCATAATTGATATGTCGTTTGCTTTGTCATAAGTGTCCAAAAGCAGGATGGAAGTACTTATCTCGGGCAACTTTACATATAGATCTGACGGTGATATATACATATACTAGCAGAATCAGTCATACGTTGACCTGCTAAAAACTTATTGTAGAAGATTACATTTCGCGAATATATTCTCCATGTTCCAATATATGTGCATACTAATTTTCATGGACTTCGTTTGAACGCTATATAAGATGAAAGGCTCCAGCATCATCTGGTGGCAAGCGGGAATAGATTGCAAAGCGCGAACATATTTTTAATACTCGAATACATATTATTACCAATTTTCTACAGAACGATACAGAATGTGATATACTACAGCACCATCTGGTGGCAACTTACAGCAATGGGGATAGCATAAAAACATTCTCCATGTTTTGTCAAACACACAAAGTTTTCGTCAAAATCGGTAAAGCCATTTAGGAGAAGTTCAGTTACAAACACACGTCTGAAATCTAATTGCAGGGCCACCTAACGAGTCTAATTGAGAAACTAAACCATCCAGAGACCCACTCAAATACACACACAAAAATTTCGCTAAATAATAGTTTTTCATTGCAAAATCCTTAATAAATATTTTAAATTAAAAATTGCTTAATAATTTAGTATTTAGTTATTATTATTTTATTTGTGTAATATTAATGCATTTTAAAATGATTTTTTTTCCAGTTAACTCGGCGGTCTTCCAGGGCGTATGCATTATCCATTTATATTTCAAATATTTATAGAATCAATTTTTTTTTATTCAATCAAATTTAAATAGTATTTATATAATAGTTTATATTCTACTCAATATAGCAATTGTTTGTGTTTTGAAAATGTCATTTAGATTAATTCAACCAGATTAAAAGCATTTGAAAATGTTTTTAATTTATTACTAGAAAGAAGTTAGAAATCAGTTTTGCTTAACAGATTCCTTTATTAAAACTCAATCAGACGATGGAAAGCAATAATTATATTCTAAATTTCGAAAACATCTTATAAATATATACGTGTTTTCGTAATTAGATATTTAAAAAATTCTATTGTCAAAGCCTTTTGATTTGAAAATTTATTTAGAATTTAGCCGAAGTTCAAACAATCTGAATTTAATTTGAATTATTCTAAATTTGCATAGAATAAGTAATTAAGTAATATTTGTATACATTTCTTTTAAATCTACCTTAATTATAAAAGTATTTAAAAAGAATTATTGGATATGTTAAAAAATTTGTTTTTTCAGTTGGCTCAGGTGGTCTTCCAGGTCTTCCTGGGCGTATGTATTTTCTTTGCAATTGTTTCAAATTGTAACTGTTTATAACGTTAAAATCAATTCTATTTAATGGATGTTAACTTTTAATCTATTTTATTTATTGTGCACAAATGCTTTCTGGGATATAAAAATTTGTATAATAATTAAAGTTATAGTTACAGAATTAATTATATGCTTGCAATTAGTTTACATTTACATAGAAAGACATTTATTTTTGTTATATTAAATTTATGTTTAACATATTTTCAGCTTTTTTTTTTATTTTAAACAAGTTACACTTTAAATAAATAATAAGGAAAAAGTTAAATAATACTTTATTTAATTAAAATAAAATTAAACACAGATAACTAAAATAATTGTATTAGGTTTTTCTCCAGCCAACATGCAAAACATAATAAAGAATTTTAAAAATAATAGCTGTATGAAAAATACACTACATAAATTGCACTAAATACTAAATGAATAACAAAAAAAATGAATAGAAAACCAAAAGTGGTTATTTTACTAACAATATCTAATAAAAATTGAAAATAACATAAAATTATAAGAAACATAAAGAATTATTTCTTTTTGTAATTATTGAAGCCTGATTTAAAAAAAATGAAAATCAAATTATTCGTTATAATTTCAGTTCCTTCTGGACAGTTGCCAGATCTTTCTCAAAGTAAGTAATTATCTTTTCATTTTTATTTTAAAGAAATAATAAGTTTAATCTGTCATTTGAATATTTGATAAAATGGATTTTTTTTATAAATTAGTTTCCAAAGGAGATCTTGCAAACGTTCTTGGAAGTAAGTTTCACTTCAAATTTTGAATTTATAGTGATTACTTATGTATAATATTCTTACCAAAATATTTTTATTTTTAGTTCCAAAAGCGAAACTTCCAGATATATCCCAAAGTATGCTATAATAAAACATTTTCAAGTATTTTGCTTGTGCAACAAAAATAATAATAATTTTCAATTAATATTCATAGAATAAAAAGTTTCACACATTTTTTTTCCAGTTCCTTTTTCGCAACTTCCAGACCTTTCTCAAAGTACGTTTTATTCTTAATTTTTTCATATAAAACAGGAAAAAAAAAACTTTTAACTGTCAACTAAATTTACTTCATTTATTTATAGTTTCTAAAGGAGATTTAGCCAATGTTCTAGGACGTAAGAATCTCTTCCTATTTTCTCGATGTAATGTCATTTGTAAAATCAGTATACAATATTTTAAATTTAACTTAAACTATTACTTTTCAGTTCCAAAAGTTCAATTCCAGATCTTTCTCAAAAGTATGTACTTTCTCATATAACATCATTATAATTATTTCTGCTAACTACAATCGGATTTCCTAAACCATTTTAAATAAATTTATCTTTCCTAGTTTCCCTGGGTAAACTTCCTGGGCGTAAGTATTCTTACTTAATAACAATATTTATAACAATATTGTTATTAACAATTTTGTTATTAACTCATATTAACACTATTTATATCAATATTGTTAACAAATTGTTATTAATAACAATATTAATAACAATTTTTTCTTCAATTCCTTCTATTAGCTCACACTCTCCTATATATATTTTGTTCAAATTTTAATCGTTCATAAAATACTTTTACTCAAAATATTTTATTACTCAAGTTCAAATACATTTTTGAACTAGTGGAGGATACTGGATGTTAATACAGGTTTTCCAAATATTAATTAAGTAATTAAATTTAATTAATTAATTTTTTCTTCGATTTAAGTTGCATGCATCTAAAAATAGATGGCGCCAGATAAACTTAAAAAATGAATGAAAATGATTTATAAAGGACTTTCTGCAATAAAGTGAAATAAAAGTAGAATTGACTTTAAACATTTTTTATATTACTTTTTATATACTATTAATGCATTTTAAGATAATTTTTTTTCAGTTAACCTCTGCGGTCTACCAAGTCTTCCAGGGCGTATGTATTTTACCATTAATACTTCAAATACTAAAGAATGATATCTATTTTTATTGAATCAGATTTAAATGATATTTATAAAACAGTTGATAATCCACATATTATAGCAATTGTTTGTGTTATGAAAATTCTATTCAAATTAACTAACCAGATTAAAACCATTTGAAACTTTTTAAAATTTAGTACTAAAAAAAAATTATAAATAGATTTTTCTTAAAATTAAATTTATAAAAGGCTCAATGTGATGATTGAGATTTGGTTTGATTTGTCACTCTAAGATCATTTTCTGCACACTTTGAGCTAAATAAACCGGGATCTACAGTTTAGTGACGATGGAGAGCAATAATTATATTCTAAATTTCGCAAACGTTACCTACATTTTTGCGAGTTTGCATATTCACATGAGTCACAGTTTTACTTAAAATTTCAATATCTCAAAACACATCAAATTATTATAAAAGGTGTATATATTATAGCCAAAACCGAATATTACAAAGCAGCCGTTGTTTTTAATTAAACAAGTAGCCCAAAGTTCGAAAAAAGTTCTTTTTTTTCAGTCTTTTACAAAAGTTTCTAGAACCACCTTACAATTAAAACAGACTTCGGCCCCTTTCGTAACATAAATAAAGTTTCATTGCTTTTAATTGCTATTTTAGCCTAATAATTTGTATAGAATACTTAATTATCATTTCCGTATATATGTTTAAAAATATGCATTAAATTATACTAACAATTAAATATCAATCGTTATAATTTTTCTCTAGTTTCATTCCGAAACACAGAGTTAGTTTAAAAATGTCATACAAAGCACTCCACGCTTTTCGGACAGTGACATTAATTTTTCTCGTCAGTAATTTTATTCTTATGTTAACAATTATTTTTTAATTATTAGTTTGATTAACTCTAAAAGCGTGTTTTTAATTTTTTTAAAAATATAATTTTTATTTTTTACTTTTTAGTTTGATTAAATCTAAAAGGGTGTTTTTAAACTATAATATTTAAATGATGTCCCTGTACGGAGGACTGGAACTATAGTTCTTACAATAATTTAATTGGGAGTAAAACAAAAGCTAAATGTGAATATGTCGAGCCAGCCAGGATTCGATCAAGAAATCTCCTGAACCGCAGTCAGGCGCGCAGTTGTGCCACTGTCCCACGTAGGTTTGAATGTCTTAGGTACTTTCATTCTACATGGGTTAAATTGCTCTTCGTAAGTTAAAATAAAATCACTAATCCTGGCGATCCTAATCATGATGAGATGATGAACTTATCAAAATATTTTATTGTCGTCGGTCCTTGATAAGTCTACAACGTTTAAATTAAATCTGATCGCTTAAAGTAGGGCAAAAATCGAGCCCAAAGTGTCAGTTGCAAACAAACAAACATACAGGTGAAATTAATAAAAGCGTATTAAATAATATCTTGAATACATTAAAAACCTTTTTTTTTTTTAGTTGGCTCAGGCAGCCTTCCTGGTCTTCCTGGACGTATGTATTTTTCTTTTAATTGTTTCAAATTGTAACTGTTTATAACTTTTAATCAATTTTATTTAATAGGTGTCTCATCTTATGTGTAAAAATTTGAAATATTATTTAAAATTATTATTTATATTTATTTACAAAATTAATTTGATTTTTGCTTTTAATTTCAAAAAGTTTTAATTTTTGATATATTAAATTTTTATTTAATTTATATATATGTAAATTAATTAAAATATTTCAAATAAATTAAAAAGTATTTCCTTATATTTCCAGCCTATTCGAAGAATTTATATTATGAGTAAAAGTTAGGGCCTTGATGTGCTGTTTCAGTGTTGTGCCATGGTTGAAACGGAATTATTTTTCAAAATAATTACTGCCATATTTATTAAAAATACAAAGACAGCCCTGCACAACTGCAACAATAACACACAAAACGCCCTTATATAACAAATATTTACAAAATCATCTTAAAAACATGTTCATTTGAAGGACTTTGTACCCTCCGTACTGCCTGGAACTCTTCTCTCCACTTTGCTCTTTCCCTTTTCTCTTTCCCTCTCTATTATCTGTTCAAAAATCAAAGTGCGAAAAAAAAAAAAAAAAATAAAAAAAAAAAATTTAAAGTCAATTCCTACTTTTTTTTTTTACTATATTTGCAGAAAGTCCTTTATAAATAATTTTTATTTTTTTTAAGTTTATCTGGTTTTTTTAAGTAGATATATGCAACTTAATTCTAAAAAAAGCTAAAATTAATTAATTAAATTTAATTACTGAAGTAATATTTGAAAAATCACTATTAACATAAGTGTCATCCACTACGAGTTCAAAAAAAAAAAAAATGTATTTGAACTCGAGTGGATGAATAAAAAAGTATTTTATTAACGATTTAAAATTTGAACAAGATATATATAGGGAGAGTGTGAGATAATAGAAGGAATTGAAAAACACGCAAATCCAAAAATCTAACGTAAAGGCTTATCCGTCCTTGAAAGAAGGATTCATCAATTTTGAACTTTTCCCTGTTGGCGATATTGTTTTAAGAAGACAAAATCCTTACTTTATGAATGTATTCATTCCATTCATGTATAATTCATGAATGGAACAGTGAGGAGGAGTAAGTGTAAAATTTATGGAACATGAGTAAGTGCAAAATTTATTTCCGAATTATAATTTGCTAACTGATGCATCTGATAATTTTTTTGAAGAAATAATTTTAGGACAATTTCTTCACGTATGTGAACCAAAGTTATAGAAACAAAATTTAAAATTTATACGTTTTGGAACATAATTCATCTTTTAAATTTATGCTTTATAATTTTTAAATATTTAGAACCAATTTTTTTTTTTTAACAAAAATGTAATTTTCTAATTAATTTTTCTAGCATTAAATTGAAAAGATAATCAATTTTGTAGATGTATAATAATTTCTTCTAAACTAACTCCGTTCTTATTTTCATAAACACATGTCATATAAAATAACATGATGAATAAAAAATGAAAAAGAAGTCTCATGAAAATTCTGCATTGCATCCAAGAATACTTAATTATATATTATATATTACATATTTGCGCAACAACTTCTTACACAACAGCCTTTTTTATAGTTGCATAGCAACATTTTGTCATTTTCAGATTAACTAACATATGATTAGAAATATGATATAATTGAATTAGAATAAGATAGAAATATGATTGAATTTGATTAGAAATAACATATTAGGCAAAAACGAAAAATAACATTTTTTGAAATCTACTCTGTATTCGAGAAATAGAACAGAAAATTATAATTAATTATAAATTTAAATATTAATTTCTAATTTATACTTAACTATATTTAAAATAAAAAACACAGATCTGTAATGCGAACATTTTGTTTTTAGTTTCTGTTGGTGATTTGCCAGATCTTTCTCAAAGTATGTTTCGGTAACTTATTTATTTTAAATGGGTGATTGAAGACATTTTAAAATCTCCCAAATCAATTTGTATTTTTTTTTTTTTTTTTAGGTTCTAAAGGTGACCTTGCTAATGTCCTCGGAAGTAAGTCTGTCAGCCTTATATAAATCTTGATTTACATACTATTTGTAACATTACATAATTGTTAAATGATCTTATTAATTGCAGTTCCAGCGGCAGAACTTCCAGATTTATCTCAAAGTATGTCTCAATGCTATTACAATAAAGATTGAACTTATTTTAAAAATTAAAATTTAAACTTAAATTTTTAAAACACGAGGAGCATTTTCCAAAAATGGGTAGATCATTTATAAATTCTGAATAGTCGGAGCTGACCAAATCACGCAGACAAATCTCTTTTTGGCCATTAGATACTCAAAAACAGCTATTCAGTATCATCACATTTTAGTGGCGTCGAGTTTCAATTGATGCGGCAACAAATTTAAATTAATTCACTTTCTTCAGTCTTCAAGGACAAAATGTTTCAAAAATTGATTGAAAATTGTACGCCATTTATGGGCCTGCAATAAAGAAATATATATTTATTAATATAGCTTTCAGTATTACCTCAACAAAATATGTCTAACTGCAACTGTGATACCATCTTGCATCCCGGCCTATCACCCGGTGATTCCTTCTTTTTCTTTTACTTTGAACTGAGTCTTGCGTCCTAACTTTCTGCCAACAGTGGAAAATTAAAATCATCAGTGGGCCGAATTTTATACACAGTATATTCGAAAAGTCATGCTGAATATACCGGTTCTCGTTAGATCACCGAAGTCAAGCATCATTGGGTGCGGTCAGTACTTGGGTGGGTGACTACCTGGGAACACCGCGTGCCGTTGCCATTCACAAATTTGGGACCTGAATGGCCGAGTGACCAGCGCTCTGGCGCTCGGCGCCACAGGTTTCGGGTTCAAAATCCGGCGGTGCCATGGATGTTTGTAGTGGTTCGGAATCCACTTTAAACCGTAGGTCCTGGTCTCTTATGACTGTAAGAGCGTCACGGAGCCAAAGTCAGACTTCTACCTACGGGGTGCTCCATCACAACAGAAGCTGCTTCCTTCCCCTTCAATCATGAGTACGTATGGGCTCGTGGGCTTGGCCAGCCAAGGGGGATAAGAAACAACAACATATTCAAAAGTTGTCATTATCTTAACAAAAATGCTTACAGGTGAATACTGACTGCTGTATCATACAATTATGCATGTATAAGGAGCCGTTATTTTATTATTTATAATAATATAGCGGAAAATTATTATTATTATAAATTCTTTATTGTTATAAATTGAATGATAAATAATTTTTATCAACACTTTATTTTTATAACCAATCTTCAGTTTTGTTTGGAATGCTGCTCATAAATATTTCACTTGGCTGTCTGAAATATTGAATAAATATGCATAGATTTGAAATTTAATCAATATATATTTGTTATATTTTCAGTTTCCTTCGGAGATCTACCAAATCTTTCGCAAAGTATGTTTTTTTTAATTTTTTAAAAAAAAATTTCAAATACTTATTGATGTCTTTGTAATTTATTTTATTTTTAGTTTCTAAGGGAGATCTTGCAAATGTCCTCGGAGGTAAGTCTTTCGTATAGATATAACATATATAATTGGCATAATTAATAACTTTAATGAATATTCTTCTTATATTTTTCAGTTCCCGTTGGAGAACTTCCAGATATTTCTGAAAGTACGTGTCCTCCCTCATTTAAGTTTTTCATTAGCATTTAACATATTTTAAGATATTTACTAATTTCCAATATTTTCTTTAGTTTAGCTTGGCAATTTTCCAGGAAGTAAGGCATATTTTTTTTTTAAAAAATAATATACATTTAAGCATATTCGTACTTTTATGAACATCTTTTAACATAATTCACTTATATCATATATTAAAGTTTAGGATTATACTTGATTCACGATAGGGTACCAACTATTTAATATAAATGTTAATCAAGGAGGTCTGGTGGTCCTAATTTAACTAACACTACTCAGAGCTATCTTATTTCGATTTAACGACCGGATTGAAATGCATATGTAGTATTACATAGTTACTCTTGTTAATTTCTTAAGTATATCAGAATTGAATAAAATATCTTCGTGAAAAATTGCTGCTTTAATTTTGAAAGCTTTTTGCAGAAGAATTTCAAAGAATTGAACTGAACAATATTTAGAAAATGTTCATTTTATTATAAAATCAGCTTTTGAGAGACTTTAACATTTTCTGTTTTTAAGAGTAATATTTTTTTATATGTAGTATATTATGTTAAACGTTGAATAAAAAAAAATTCCTAATTTTGTAGATTATATTTTTGATACTAATGCAGAATTTTTTTAAGTTGAATGGCATAAAAAGCGTTTGTTGATTTTTTTTTAATTTGTCAAAAGGTTTCATGTGCAATGTACAAAAATTGATTTAATATAAAATTTCTAAAAAATAAATGTTACTTATGAGTTATTTTTTAATAATAATAATTTCATTCGTTTCTTTCTTTATAATTTTAGTTTTATGAAATAAGATATTCACAGTTTTTCTTCTTTAATTCATATCCAAACTGATATTTGCATTATAAGAAACATAAATATTTATTTTCAGTTGGAGGTAATCTTCCAGATGGTAAGTTATTATTGTAATGTTAAATTGGAATAATTTCATAACATGAAAAAATAATTCACTCTATTACTCATTATTCTTAAACAAGTATTTTATGAACTGATGAAATTTTACTGCTAATATTTTGTTTATATTTTTAGCTTCACTCGATGCCAACGCAAATGGAGGTAAAAAATTTTGTTTGAAAACTAATAATTTTATGTTATTATATTAAACGAATACTTAATGTTGTTAGGATGAGACGCATTTCAGTTAAATTGCAATGTACAATTATTTCCAATATTCTAAATAAAAACGTTTATTTTCCAATAATCCCTTTTAAATTTCAAATATTTTACAATAACGATTTGTTTTTAATAGGATTTATTCTTTTTTAATTTTAGATGAATATTTTCGAGTTTCCTGTTAAATTACATTAATTAAATCCCTGTTATCTAAAAGTCACATTTATGTCCACTTTTAGTAAGCTCATCTGCGCCAATTTATTTTCGTTTTCTATAACCAAAAGCGTTGCTAACTGCTTAAGATGTTCTTAATTGTTACTAGGTCATTGTGTACAAATGAATACCAGTAGAAATTACCATAGCAACCTGACACCCATCATAAAAATGAATACCAACGTGAATATAAATACGTTAAAAAAAAAGTGAGATTTTTCGAACTGTTATCCTTTTAGGCGAAATAAATCTTATTTTTTGCTAAAATTGGTTCTCTTTAGAAATTGATAGTAAATACCAAAAACATAATAATAGATTAAAAGAATTACATATTTTTTTCTATTTTTAACATTGCTTCTATCTATTACTGTACAACTCAGAAATATATTGAAAGTGTAAAAAAGTTTTTTAAGTTCTCTTGGTGTTCTCGGCAAAAGAAAAATGAATAGGTTAAATATTTATTATGTGGGTGGTATACAAGTAAAAACAAATTACAGTGTAGAATACAATTCCACACAGGTTAATAAATTTTCTCCGCAAAGTCATACTATTTAATTACTTTAATTTTTAAATGTATTATATTATAAACAGCACAAAATCAACATTCTTTCAAAAACATTGTCTCACTTTACTATTTGCTTTTTCATAAAACATTATTAGTTAGCTAAAATTTATGCTGATGAATAACGAAATAGAAAGTATTACACAGATAATTTAAAGTTCATTATCCAAATAATTAGAATATATATATTAAATATACTAATCTCAGTATATTTATATAGTATACTATTGTATTGCTATTTATATAACATGTTTCTAGAATTACAATTCCACACATCTAAATAGATTTTCTCTGCAAAATCATAGTATTTTATTACATTAAAACACTTCATTTTTAAATATATTATATGTATTCTTAGGTGGCCCATCACCAAATGGAGCAGCTGGTATGTATTATGTTTTTAATCTTATTATTAAACTAACATCCATTATGTTTTATTATATCATAACCTATTTATCATAATTGTTTTATTTTGTTTTATTTTCAGCTTCAGTGAATGCAAATGGTGGTGGTGGTGGAGGTAAGTAATTTTTTAAAAAAAATTGCGTTTTAAATGTATCTACGAATAAATATAATTTAAATAAATTTTCTAATTTCAATGCTTAGTATTTGATTTAATCTACATTTTTTTTACTCTGATTTTAAAATTTACTTTTTGTAGGTGAAGATTTAGATGTGTCTACTGCAAAAAGTGAGTGGTAAAACAATTTAAACATCCTGGTTTTTTTGTTGCATATTTAAACTTTTATATTAATAAAAGTGTAAAGTAAAAACATTCCTTATTGTTGCATATTGTTTTCATCTCTACAATTGTTTAAAAATTGAATTTAATGAAAAGAAATGTACTTTTTCCATATTCTTTTATAATTCTATAAAATCAATTCAATCAAATTCAAATTCAATTATCGTTCACGAATCTCTATTTTCTGTGCTACCCTTATGTGTTTCCATTTAGAATGAACAATTTATGCAAATTTAGCTTTTAGTAAATATACTTTAAGTATATTACATGCACTTTTAATTATTTATTTTTAATCGTTTTATTATTTTTTAAAGAAATGAGCATAATTTTTAAAATAAAAAAAAGATAGAGTTTATATTTTATTACAGAAATATATATAAGCTTAAGATGACAAATTCAAAACATAAAATTGTATATATATTATTATTTATTTATCTTATATTTTATTTGTTTATCCATCAAAAGCAAAGTGAAATATAACATAGTTTTTTAATTTGTTTTACACAGTATGATAACGTTCATATAAAAATGTAGATGTGACATAAACCATGTTTTCAATGTTTGAATATTGTCTCAATACTCATTATTTAATTATGTAGGAATAGTTCAATTCAATAACACTAATGAAGATTTTTATGGGTTTTACGTAGAAATAGATATTTTGCATCATTATTAAAACTTATCGAATGAGCTAAAACTTTTAATATTTTTGTTTAAATGGATATCCTCAATAGTTTCGGACGTACAATACATTAATTATTAAATTGTAAAATATGAAAAATAACTAATAAAAACTATTTACATATAAATACTTTGTTTACTGATAAATATGCAGAAAATAAGTAAGTTATGTTAAGTTTAGTTAAAATAATAATATGTTTTTATGATATATTTATTTAAGATTTCGAAAATAATTATTATTAATTTGAATTTCAATCAACACTAACTAATTATGTTTTCTTTTGTAGAACTAAGGGATTTACGTGAGTGTTATTTATGTTATTTAAACTTTCTGTTAAAAATTATGAAATAACAATAGAAATCACTGAAAATAATAATAAAATGCACTTTACAACATGTACTTTTATTGTAATAGTTTAAAACATTCATATAATATTGTAGATTTTATAACTTTTACTCCTTAATATACTACTGATAAAAAATTACTTATTGTGATGTGTAGTTCTTTAGTTATAAAATGTTCAAATTACCGTATACACATATGATATTTAACAATATATGATAATGAGTTTTAGTGAGCAATTCAGTTGTAAAATGGTGTTAGAAAGTATATTTTTTTTTTTTATTAAGCATTATTAAAAAATTAACTTTCAACTATTTTAGCAAAACCCTTCTTCTAGTTTAAAAAATTCTTTATATGGAGGATAATCTTAAAACTACCTAACATGTAATTGAGCTGAAATTTTCAGAAGCTGTGCATCTTAAAAAATTTAAATCAGTGGGCGGAATATTGCTTGTTTATAAAAAGGTCTAGATTGAATATATAAATTTAAAAAAATTGCAGCAAGTGTATTTGATCTAATCTTTGAATCTACTTTGAAAACTAAATATAACGAAATACTTTTAAATGGGGCCTGAATGGACGAGTGGCTAGCGCTCTGGCGCTCGGTATCAGAGGTTTCGGGTTCTAGTCCCGATGGTGCCATGGATGTTTGTAGTGGTTCGGAATTCACTTTAAACCGTAGGTCTAATAGGAGCGTTGAGCGGGGGGCATTGTTATGTGTTGCTTATCTTTAAGTTACACGCGCCCCTTGGGTAATGCAAAGTGAGAAACGTCTGTGCAGCGCTTGCCTTAAGGCATCCAAGACAAAGCCGTCTAAGTGTTTGCAAGTTGCACTAGAAAGAAAAAAAGATATTGTTAAATAGATTGATTGCTGAATTAGCATGCCATTTTAGAAATTTAAATCCCTAACTTAGTTATTGCTTAAATATAAAATATTTGTAATATTTAGAAAAACATATAGCAGTATGGATTGTGAATTTGAACAAATGTGAGAAATTCATATAATCCATAAGGATTGATATAAAAAATGTTATAATGCCTTCTTTAATGATCCACATATTTAATGTTGTGAATTTTTTTAATTACTGCGTTGAGAGAAGATTTTGTATAATAATATAAATAAAAAGAAGAATTTTAAGAATTTGTTTATCGATTTGTTTATCAATTGACAAATGCATTTTTTCATACTTCACGTGCCTGTCTTTTGCAAGATAATCTTGTCCCTTTGAACTGGTGAAAAGACTTGTAAATATTTTAATTGTTCTTGTGTTCAATTGATATATTCCACAAAATTCACCTCGAAAAAAAATTGCTGACTGATATTAGGCGAATGGCAGTTTCTAGAAAGCCTTCTAGGAAATGAAGACCAATTTTAGCTACTTTTATCAAAAACAGGCACATATTGTCCATAAACTAAATATTCTCCATGTTTATTTTGTCTTTTCGGGCCTGATGGCCAACTGGCTAGAGCTCTAAAGGTTTCAGGTTCGAGTTCCGGCGGTGCCATGGATGTTTGTAGTGGTTCGAAATCCACTTTAAACCGTGGGCCCCGATCTAACACGATCGTAGAGCGTTGGGAGAGGGTAGTGTTACCCGCGTCCGTAGCTTATCTTCAAGCTACACGCACCTCCTGGGTAGCTGAGTGAGTAACGTCGGTGCAACGCTTGCCTTAAGGCATAAAAGTGTCTAAGTAGTTTATTTGAAAACATTTACATATTAACACATAGTACATTTGAAATCGGATATTTATTTCTACATTGCTGTAGAAAATGAGCAATGTTAAAAATGTTTAATTAGTAAATTTAAATTAGTAATAATATAATTAGTAATTATTCTTTTTAATTACTATAAACATTATTTGAATCTACTATAAACATATGTAATGTTAATACTATAGATATCTGTTTATTTATGATATTGTTATATTAATTTGTACAGTTTGCAATATATTCATTTTGAAAAAGAATTACTTTTTGTGATCAAAGAAATGGTAAAAAAAAAAAGTAAACAATTTGTGTGGTTAAAATAATTTTGAAACATTAATTATATAGAGAAAAAAATTATTTTTAATGGGTTTTTTTATGAAATACTTATTTATAATAACAAATTTTTCAGTTTTGAAATTCAATATCGACGTCAGTCAAATTGACATGAGCCAAATTGACCAATTAGGACACAAGTATGACGGTAAGTTTATATATTTTTTTTTTATTTTCATTAAAAAAAAAGTATTTCAAAACACATTAAAATTTGAGCAATAGCTATTTTATTTTGATGTTAGGTGGCTTTCATGAATCAATTAGTCTTTATAATCATAGAATGATTTTTTTAAAGAAATTTTTCAATAATAATAATTACTGCAGTAGAAGTATGTACAAAGGTTTCTAAACTTGAACAATTTTGAAATATAATGAATGTTTATTACACACGTTTTCTGATTTTTATCCCAATTATAATATCCATTCATTCCAATCATAATTTTCATTTATTCCAATCATAATTTTCCTTAATTTTCCAATAATAATTTTCATAATTTCATCATAATCAACTTTTTGTGATAATGACACTCAACTTTAAAATAATTTTTACTGTTAATTATTCATTATATACTCGCATGATGTTTACTCTACAAAATCCTTCTATATAACAATGCAATAACGAAATAAAAGATCTTACATTAAGAGGTTGAATTATTAAGTTCAAACTCGAATCCTCTATCTAGGCTGCCATGTGCAATAGTAGGTTCTTTTAGAAACTAGGTGATACAATGACATTTCAAGCAATGTAAACGTCTCGTATCAATAGTTAGGCTGATTGGTGGTTTTCTGGAATTTCTCCTACAGAGTATCAATACATCATAATTACTCTAGAAAATTCTTCTAGATGACAATGCAATAACGAAATAAAAGATCTTACATTAAGAGGTTGAATTATTAAGTTCAAACTCGAATCCTCTATCTAGGCTGCCATGTGCAATAGTAGGTTCTTTTTAGAAACTAGGTGATACAATGGCATTTCAAGCAATGTAAACGTCTCGTATCAATAGTTAGGCTGATTGGTGGTTTTCTGGAATTTCTCCTACAGAGTATCAATACATGATAATTACTCTAGAAAATTCTTCTAGATGACAATGCAATAACGAAATAAAAGATCTTACATTAAGAGGTTGAATTATTAAGTTCAAACTCGAATCCTCTATCTAGGCTGCCATGTGCAATAGTAGGTTCTTTTTAGAAACTAGGTGATACAATGGCATTTCAAGCAATGTAAACGTCTCGTATCAATAGTTAGGCTGATTGGTGGTTTTCTGGAATTTCTCCTACAGAGTATCAATACATGATAATTACTCTAGAAAATTCTTCTAGATGACAATGCAATAACGAAATAAAAGATCTTACATTAAGAGGTTGAATTATTAAGTTCAAACTCGAATCCTCTATCTAGGCTGCCATGTGCAATAGTAGGTTCTTTTTAGAAACTAGGTGATACAATGGCATTTCAAGCAATGTAAACGTCTCGTATCAATAGTTAGGCTGATTGGTGGTTTTCTGGAATTTCTCCTACAGAGTATCAATACATGATAATTACTCTAGAAAATTCTTCTAGATGACAATGCAATAACGAAATAAAAGATCTTACATTAAGAGGTTGAATTATTAAGTTCAAACTCGAATCCTCTATCTAGGCTGCCATGTGCAATAGTAGGTTCTTTTAGAAACTAGGTGATACAATGGCATTTCAAGCAATGTAAACGTCTCGTATCAATAGTTAGGCTGATTGGTGGTTTTCTGGAATTTCTCCTACAGAGTATCAATACATCATAATTACTCTAGAAAATTCTTCTAGATGACAATGCAATAACGAAATAAAAGATCTTACATTAAGAGGTTGAATTATTAAGTTCAAACTCGAATCCTCTATCTAGGCTGCCATGTGCAATAGTAGGTTCTTTTAGAAACTAGGTGATACAATGGCATTTCAAGCAATGTAAACGTCTCGTATCAATAGTTAGGCTGATTGGTGGTTTTCTGGAATTTCTCCTACAGAGTATCAATACATGATAATTACTCTAGAAAATTCTTCTAGATGACAATGCAATAACGAAATAAATGCTCTATAAGAGAGAGATATATTAAGAGAGAGTATATTAAGAGAGTGTGTGTAGCTAGGTTCAGACTCGAATCTTCTGTCTAAGCTTCTTCCTTACCCTCATATATTATTAGAAACAGAATAATTATTTTTTATTGATTGATCTTTGAACGCGTATCTTCTTAGGACGTTTATAAAAAAGTAAATTTGACGTATTAAAGATTCTTAAAATACTCCACTAATGATAATAGTGTAATAGAATTTTACTTCAAAGCATAAATTTAAGCAAACGTTTTTGATCTATAGAAATTTTTTTCAAATGTCTTTTCGAAAAATGTGAGCAAGATTAGAAACATATTTTATACAAGGACAAAGGATGTATGAATTAAGAGTGCCTGCCCTAGTTTTCTGTATTTAATGAGCTCGATAGCTTCTTTCTTAACTCAAGGTTTAAGGAGAAAAAAAAATAGTTACTTAGCTGAATTTGGATCATCGTATCTAAAGTATTGCACATCGAGGAATCTATTTTCCTTATTTTCTAACTAATTTTTGTATGCTTTTACCGTTAGCAAATTTCCTACATCTTGAAAACCACAGATTATCACATGATTTTCTGAGTATTTTATGTCAAAAGAGATTTAAATTTCTTAATAATTTGATACTGATATTCAGCACTTCCTAAAATATAATAATGTATAAAACATGAAAGTTTTAAAATTTTAAACTTTATGGAAAATAATTGTTTATTAATGAATTCAAATCAGTCGGTCGGTCGTTAAATTATTAGACATTTAACATCTAATGGAAAACGCATCCAGCTTCCTTATTATCTAAGCACCATGTCAGAGAGAAGCTGCTACACTATATCCACATTGCATCACCACTATTTGGAACCAAAACCTCCAAGGACAGTTTCAACGTTATTCGTATCTTCTTCCAGTCTTTCTGGAGACCAATGGAAGGTTTTTTGTGTTCATTCCCGCCAAAAACACGGTCACTGCTTTTCGGATTTTAACTAAACTACCTCAATTTGATAGTCCAACTCACTATAACCTATCCTATGTAGAAAAATAAAAGGATTTAAGCAGATACTTTTGTGCTATACGAATATCAGTAAGCCATTAGAATTTTTAAATTAATTTAGATATTTTGGTTTTGTTGCTTCACTATAATATTTAACAAATCGCATATTTCAACCGCTATTTTATAGAAAAAAATAATTTATTCATCTTGGTGTCAGAATTTGCGTTTCACTTGTTCATTGTAAGCCGTAATTATTATTTAACAACACTAAATTCTTCAAAGATTTTCATAATATCATTACTTATTATACCTCGAATATCAAACTTCTTATAAACAAAATGTCTAATGATAATGATAGCATATTTTATTATTTAGTGGGATGTAATGTCATTTCAAATGCTAGCACTGAGTATAATGCCTTTTTTTCGTTCTCATTTACTAATAAATTGCAAAGCAATATCTTTCTTGGTAGAATTAGAATTTAGATATCTCATCTGAAAACTTAGAGAATTTCTGGTAGATTTTTGAAATGTATGAAATGTCAATAAAAGTAATGTTTATAAATGTTATTTTTAAAAAATATTCTTCAATAACACGGGTTTTGCAGTATTTTCACAAAGATGCGATTTACAGGATTTTTAAGAATATCTTTTTTTTTTTTTTTTTAGGAAAAGACAGTTGTAAGTATATTTTAATACACTTCAATTTTTGTGTTAATTTTGTGTTGTTCAATTTTTTGTATTAAGTGTTGTTCAATTTTTGTGTGTTTTGTTAAAAACGCTTTTCTATCAGTTAGTTATTTAAAATAATATTATATCCATATTGATAATATTATTTTTATTATTCAAAAATACCATTTAAAAATTTTGAGCATCGTTTTTAAAAAAAATTCCAACTTCAAATTAAATATTTCATTAATATATTTTGCATGTATTATTAAAATAACAAATCATGCATTAAATTTGGTAATATTTTTAAAATTGTGTGAGCTAGTTTTTAAACTTATATGATATAATATTTGAAGAAATAGTTAAAAACAACTTTAGGGGAAGAAATTTATTTCAATTTTAATGTGTAAAATATTCAAAATCACTTTAAAAAGAGCAATAACATTATATGATTCTTTGGAATTATTAAAAATTGCTGTTCTGTATTTTTTATGTGTGCTGTTGTTATAAATGTTATTGTTACTTTATACTTCAAAGTATCATGTTTATTCATTGTTTTATTAGCATAGTTTTCATGTAATTCAAAATCTATTTTTGTAATTAATGCATTAATTGACGATGTTATGGTTCTGAAGTTGTAATACAATACGCAAAAAACTTTAGAAAATTAAGTAACATTATGATAGTTAAAAAGGTAAAGAAAACAATTATAAGAAAAACTATTTATGCATAAAAAAAGAAATTTTCAAAACTAATTAACAAATTAATCGGAAAATATCATAATTTATTTCCTACTATATTTAAAAATATATTAAATATTTTAAATACCAATTTAACCATATTTTACTGTTTTTAAGTTGAAATATCTTATCTTCATTTTTAGTGCAACCCTCCATGTGTAAGTATAAATACAAATTTACGGATTGATTAGTAAGAAGTTTAGTATTTGATATACATTACGAAATTTGTATTTAAATATATGATTTATTTTAGAATAATGTAGGATTAAATAATTTTAGTTCAAAATGTTAAATAAAAACACGGAAATACTATTAAATAATAAAATAAATAAAATATTATAAAATATGTAATTAAAATATTATATTTTCATGGTTTTATTCTTTTAAACTATTTATATAACTTTATTTATTTATTCAAATTTTGTATGTAATCACTTTAGAATCAAATTGCAACTTTTGTATAATTGAAATAAATTATTTACGTTTACTTTTTAAATTTGCATTAATTTTAGAAATAATTATATTAAGGATATAAAACTATTTAAAAATAGATTTTTAAAGTGATAATAAAAATCTTAGTAAATTTATATTCTGCATTTTTTGTAATACATAAATATTTTTATGATACCTATGAAGATATTATGAAATTTTATCAACAAACATTCATACACGAAAGTGTTTTAATAGAATGTTGCAAAACTTTCAAGCCAGAAAAATAAAAATTATCACTTGTGCTTAGGATTTTTAAAAAATTGTTTAATAAATTATAATTCTATACAGATCTTGTTTAGTGGAATGAAGAATCAATTCAAGAAGTAACTTTGAAATTGTTTATTTTAAGTTTTAAATTAAATCCATTGATATTTCAGGTAGTTTTCCTTAAATATAGTCAGTATAAATATGTCATATCATAATTATCTCTGTATATATGTCAGTCGTTATTTATCGCTATCGCTTTTATCTATAAATCTCCGTATAGATCACCTGTACACAAAATAATTATGAATTATCTGAGTTTTAAATTACTAATTTAAACTCTTTCTTTAAATTATTTTGCATTGAATAATAGGTTTAATTCATTTTTTAAACCAAATAATTAAACTGGTGAATATTTCTTATCTTTCATTCACTTTCATAGATTCGTATTGAACTTTTGCAAAATAAAATAATTTTAAACAACTATCTACATTAGAATTTTAAATTATTCGAATTTTTTTGTACTATTTGTTAGTTTTAATTAGTTATACTTAATATGTTTCAAATAAATATTCCACGTCATTTTTTATGTCTCCGTATTTAGTTAAATTTTAAATTCATATCATGTGTTTATTAAATTTTAGGTCACGATTCAAGTAAGTATAACATTTATATTTTTATGTGAGCTGCAATATTTAACTTGCCTGTGTAATTCTGGAAATTATTTCTTATAAACGATTTTCTTTCAAATAATTTCAAATTATAATTTTTTTAAGTAAACTTTTGTTAAAAATAATTTTTGTATATGCCTAGTTTAAAGGAAATAAATGCAAAAACATATGATATATGTAAATTTGAAATATTTAATTTATGACAAATATATCGTTTTATTTGGTAAATATTTGTTAGGTGATTACAATTTTATACTGCTCTTATTGGAATAATAAAAGGGCTATTCGGAAAGAAACCTTTGTTTGCATATGTATGAAAAAAGGAGGAGGAAGATAGCAACGTCAGTAGGTATTTAGTAGTGAAATTGAAACAAAATATTGAAATTGAGTCATTCGCTGCATCAATTGAAAATGAATGTTATAGAAAACCCTGAATGTGATGTGAGTCTAGTAATAAGATTTGTGAATGAGAATAATATTGCAGCAGTTGTAATTTATCACTTCATTGGCAACTGTGTAATGCTTATGGACAGGATTCATTAACATGGGTTCTGCTTTGGAGTTTCTCTATATTATGTCGTGGAAAAAAAGACAATCTCATAATAGAATTGGGACAGGTAATATTATTTGGTTACCTTAAGTAAACATCAAAAACCAAAAGGAAATTACTGCAATGGTGTCATACACACTCACCAAAATATAAAAGAGCTCTACAAATATTTTTGACCTTGGAATTTTATGATAACAGTGTATTAGGTTACAAAAAGAGTATTGCTAGTGGAGTATATGATTCGACCATCAATTCAAAAACCGATTGTGAAAATAATGAAAACTCAAACAAATCCACAACAAGGGTTGGGGTCTTGCTGATTTTTATATTGTTGTTTTGTGATAGTGCTCAAAAGCATAATTCTAAACTCGCCCAAAAACTTTTACAGTGGTTCCATTGGAATGTGTTTGATCCTCCTACAGTCCAGGCTGACTCTATCTGATTATTTTTCTTCAGGTACTTTAAATAACGGCTGACGTCGTACCACTTGATGATGATGAAATAGTTAAAATATATTTTTAAAGACATTTCAAAAGCTCTTAGGCCTTATGAAGAATTCCTCAATGCATATGATAATTATGTTTAAAAGAAAAATACAGTTGTGGTTTTCAAATTTAAATAATAAAATAATTTGTAACTGTGAATGTCTGCAATTTATCACCAGAGTTTTTTTTTTTCCGAATTACCACAGTATTTGTTTGAAAATTAACTTTTTAATAGTTTTATTATTTTTTTGTTTTGAATTATTTAAATAATTTATTGTTTTTTTTTTATTTTCTTTAGTTAATGATCGCTGTAAGTATTTCTTCCATTCTCTCCAAGAAACTTTTGTACACTTTTATGTTTCTTAAATAGTATATTCTTTTAAATACATGTCGTATTTAAAAGTTGTTATTTAATAAATACTATTTTATTCAAAACATGTTTCAATAAAATATGCTTCTTATAGATGGAGTTGGAAAACGTAAGTAGATATGAAATATTCCTTTAAAAATTGCACGATTTAATACTTCAATTAAAACTTCAACTAAAATTATTTTAAAATATTTCAATTAAAAAATAAAATATTTAGAATAACTACCTTTAAACAAAAAATAATAATTTTTTAAATAAAATTCACAAAATGAAAATATTTTTTCATTCTTGCATAAAAGGTTGTTTATAATAAAAAATTTTAAGTTATATTTTTATAACCTTTTAATTAAAGTAAAATGAATAGTTCTTTCCTTTGTATGGAAACTTAAAGTAAATATAAAAGTTTTTACAAAAGTCACATTATTCAAAATGTGACACTTAATGGATGGTGTGAAGAATATTTTAATTGATTGTTTACATGACTTAAATGCATAATTATGCAATTTAAACTGTCAAAACCTTTATAAATTATCTATGTCTGAGTTCGAAATAATAATCTTAATTTTACTATCTTAAATTTAAAAATCTGAAACTCAAAATATTTTAACGTCGTGCCCTTTTTAGAAAATCTGTATGTAAATATATATCTCGATGTAATCTTTCTGAAAAATACATATAAATTATACAAACGTTCCTTTCTCTGTTCAGTACTGTATTTATTTCTAAAATTAATGTGTATATATTATAAAACTTTTCTATTGCTTTGTATTCTTTGAATATTAGGCCATCATTGAACATTTTTTTCTCGACAATATTTGGCTGTTACAAAGCCTATTTATTTCCATTTGAAACATTCAAAAACCTTCAAGATTCCATTTAAAGATTTCAAATGTTATTTGTAATAATGATTTTAGTTAATAGCGCAAAATAATTTCTTAAGTATATATCATTTAAAGATATAAAGAAAATAGACCAACAATTTATATTTCTAATGAGATTTATATTTCTATTTTTATTTTATTTTTATTGACATTACATTTATAACCTTCAGTTTTGTACCGACACAAAAATTATTTAATCATTTTCGATTTTGTTTTTATGTATTAAAGGGACACTCGGAAATTATTTTTAATATATTCATATTTATGAAAACAAAATTAATTAAATTCTAAAAATTATTCGTTTAAATACCATTATTAATGCTATAACTTTTTTTTTTTATTTCAATATAGATTTCGTCAGAGGAGGTACGTATTATTTATCTAATAATTTAAGTTTTTAGTAGTTTTTGTCTATATTATGTAGAAAAATATAAACTAAGGTTACTTTAAGGTTACCTGATATATAAGGTTTATCTAATATACAATAGCATATGAAACTTACAATTTAAGTTGTGAAATAAAATAATTTATTTAAAGTAAATATAAAGGTATGACATTAATATATTTCTGATAACATGGTGTTGTCTAAAAATCTTTAGCCGGGTTTACTTCTTTGAAATAAGCATATTTTTGTTGTTGTTTACAATGTTCTTTGTAATTCCAATTCATTATATTCTTTTTAAGTAAAATTATAATTGCACTATAATTTTTATATATTTCTCAAAAAATATAATTGTAACCTAGGAAGAATACATTTACATAACAATTTCATATACTAATCATAAAAAATATTTCTTTCTGAATTATTTTGCTTTGTGTTAACTAATAAATATTGAAATATTTTATTATTTAGCTAGAGATGTTGGATTTGGTAAGTATTTATATTTCTGTTCAATAAATACGTTTCGTATAACCTCATAAATTTTACCTTTTTTCCCATTATTACATTAGTACATTCATTAATTTAATTAATTATTTAATTTTATTTAATTTTATTTAATTATCAATTTATATTCATTAATTACTTTTTAATTTGAATTTCAGCACTTGTAAGCGCAGGTAAGTAATAAATTGTGTAAAATAATTTAAAGATTATATTCATTCATTGTATTCAATTTCAGCAATAATCTGCTACCTTTTTTTGTATAAATAACTAAATTCATTTTTTTTTTATTTGACAGATACTGTCAGTAAAAAATTGATTAATTTATAATGTTGATTCAATAAGAATGTGACTGTGAAGCAAAAATTCCTAGTGAAATATTTTATTTTTAAAACGAAATTTCGAATAATAAATTTTCTAAATACCAAAGTGCCTGTTAAAGGTATAAATTCATTATTTTAAGTACTGTTGCTTATAAATATTATTCATGAGCAAAATACAAGAAACATTTCTGATAGGTTAAAAACTTCATTATTAAGGAAATTTATACATTCTGCCGTTGCAATTATATATGCTTGAAATTTTTGTATAAAAACGTGGAAAAGCATCAACATGTATATCACATCACATTAAATTTTAAAATTTATTTATACACAAAAACGATGAAAATTTTTTTATTCTCGTGCTTTAGATTGGTCTAACAATAAATTACTTTTTCAGTGTCAAATATAAATGGAATTTAATATCGTAATAATTATATTATAATAATTTAATACTCTAAGCGAAATAAAAAAATTCATATCTTAAAATGAAACTATTAATTTTTTATTTACTATTATTAAATGAAAATTTCATATATTTTAATAAAACAAATTTAAATGCATTATCGTATTTTCAACGATAAAAATTTCAGAAGACATAAAATATCAATGCTTTTTTAACTTAATTTATAAAAATAGATAACACATTGTTAAAGTATTCACTATCATTTTTAACAAATTTTATTATTGTATTTTTATTAATTTATATATAATGATCATATGCCAAAGCTATCACACGATATCATTGAATATGTATTATTTTCCGATTAATTTAAATGCTGGAAAATATAAGTAAAATCTACTATTAACATAGAACAAACATTTTATACTTTCCTTTTTAAAATTTATGTTTTGAAACTTTTTATTGAAGTTGGACTTATATACATTTTATCAATATTATATTATATTAAATTATTATTTTATATGTATATATTGAATCTTTTATTATTTTACAGTTGAAGGGCTAGTTGATCCTATATTTGGTGGTAAGAATATTTATTTATGAGAACATTATTATAAACATTTTTATTCGGAAATTTTTCCAATAATAAATTAATTTTTAACTTATTTTCTTTTGATGATAAAATGAAGAAAATAAAAATTAATTTTAATAAATAATTAATTTCATTTTGTAACAGTTTAAAAGGATTTTGATCTGACACTATTCTATAAATAATGCATAAAAATAAAGAAACTAATATTAAATAGAATAAAAATTAATAGTTTAATAGTTTGATTTGCCATAAAATTGCAGATATTGAATAAAATTATGATAACAGTTTTAAAATTATTTATTTGCTAACAAAACGTTCCTCATGTTCTATTGATAAACATTTGCAAAATTGCATCAATCTTTATATCATATAATAATATAAAGATTTTAGAAATTTATATAAATATAATATCTTTTTAAATATTTTTTTATAAAAAGTACTTACTTAAATTTTTATTCTTAAGAAGTTTTTCCATATATGTTTCTTCAAATTTGTTAAATTCTACATATTATTATATTAAAACTCTCAAAGATGATTGTTTGCTGAAAATAAAAAGTTTATTTGAATATTTATTTGCAAGAAGTTTCACGTAATTTATCTTAAATTCAATTTAATGTTGTCATTTTGAAATTGAGCTACATACGTTTTTCCCATCCTATTAATGCTTTTTATGCATTTAAACTAAAATAAATAACAAAATTAATACTTAGGAATTTTTCTATAAAAATTTTTTTCATATTTCTAATTTGTTTCTATTTCTGTAGTAGATTAATTTCTAAAATTAGAAATACTTTAAATCTTTATATAATACTCATGCAAAATTTAATACCACTTTAATTTCTTGTGATATTTTTACGTTACAGAAATCTAATATTATCTAGAATTCTTTACTTAGAAATTTTAAAAAATATATATTATTGATTTTGTTTGAATTTATTCTTACATAAAAAAAATTCAAAGTTAATAAATATTTTATTGATATAAAATTAAAACGTAATGAATATGGTGAGAAAGCTTTTGCAAGTAATTTGCAGACTACAGGTGTTAATAGTTATCTATATATATACTTACAATATCAGACTAATTAAAAGAAAATTCAAAAACTAAATTTTTTTTTCAGGTCTAGCGGAAGGAGGTAATTATGCAATTTATTATAAAAAAGGAACAAATAATTAATGACATTGATGTTGGATTTTAAATTAACCACAATTTTTAAGCGGCTTAAAATTTACCTGTAAATTTAGCAGTTTTCTTTGTACAAAAACTAAACAAATGTATTATTTAGAAATTTTTAACCACTATTTCGTCGTTTTCTTAAACCATCAAGCTTATCTTGTTTTTAAAAAATATAGCCAGCAAATTTTTAATCTTTAAAAAAGTAAAAAAAAAAAAATGTTTGGAATGTTTTTAATTTATTTAATAATATTTGAATGAACTAGTTTAAAAAATTAAATCATTCCGCCAAACTTGAAAATTTGAATATTTTTATCGCCTTTGAATACTTTGTATATTTGTAACTTTTTATATGCATTTTAAAAATATAAATTCAACAAAAAATTATTTTTGATGATAAGAAAAACAATTGTAAATATTTTACAAAAAATGATTTAGATTTTACATTAAAAATTCTTGAAGGATAGATTATTTATAAATTGAATTAAATTTTATTATTTTAATTAAAGGTAGAAAATGAAGGCTATTTTTTGTAAATTTATTTACTTAATTATAAGTTAAGAATTTTATTTAATTTAAAAGTAAATTTTTCACAAAAGTTCTCTCTAGAATCTTCTTATAGTACTAAAATTAAAATTTTAATAACAAAAAATGATGAATGAGTTAATTATTAATCAATTTTTTAATATTATTCTCAATCCTTCAGTTGGTGGAGGATTGAAAGGTAAGTGAAATTAATTAATTTCTATTAATACACTAAAATATAATAATTAATTATATGAAACAGTAATTATTATATAACTGCAATCAGTTATGAAATATCTTGAAAAACTAAAATTTTATCCTTATTTAATTGTATGTTACAATCATAATTTATTATTTATAAATGTATATATATAAAATAATCTATTATTTGTTATAATTATAAATTTAATTTGATTTTTATTTGTTATAATTAATTTAATTTGATTTTATTTAATTGTAAATTATCATAAAGAATTAAGCATAATGATTGACGCTTCAAATAATGTTATAAATGATGTACATATTACGTATGTTCGTATTTTACTGTAGCATAACGAACGTTTTCTAATGTGCTTTTACTATTTATTGACTCACTAAAATGAAAATTCAAATGTTAATTATAATTTTCTAATTATAGCGCTATTATGTGCAAGTAAGTTTTTTTTCATTTGCTTTTACATTATTATGTTATTGAATAGATGTATATGTGTGTGTCTCCTTCTAGCAACTTCTTAAAAATGTTTATAGTAATAAACTAGTTAACTAATAAACTACTTATTTTTAATTTTCTAAATATTACTAATGGCAATTAATTCATAATTTTTATCAGAAAGACAATACCTCTGAAAAGGCTTATTCTTTATATATACGTAAAATGCTTCTAAAGTCTTAGTAGATCTAAAAACATTTTTCTCTTTCTCTTCATTTTTTTACATACATACTGAGTTTTGTTTGTTTTAGATTTTTAAATTTTTATTGTGTATGCATATCAATTTTCTGGTTTAATTTTTACTATGAGGGGCTACTCAAGTCCCAGATAAGAGATGTTCTACAGTTTGAATCGAAACTGAAATTCCGTTCTTCCAAATAGAACACATCTAATTCGATTCCTCTCCTCATAGATGAGCGATTCTCCTTATTTCCGAAATATCGTTTGCTGGAATGAATCCGTTCATTGTATTTGAGCTGTTTATTATTCAATTATAAACCACTTTTTGAATATCTTACTAAGTAGAGAGAGTTTTCTGTCTCAAAAAGTAACTCAGAAGCATATTAGATTCAATGTCTTTAAAATAAGTTTATTATGATTGTATTTGCAAACAGTTATTAAAGTAAGATCAAAGGTCGAAGTTATTGAAGGTACTAAAATAATTATTAAAAGTTTAAAGTTAAGAAGACTTATCTTTATTGTAATAAATATCATATAATAATAATGAGAGATTTTCTTATCAGGCTCCTTTATGGACTCTGTGATCTAATACCATAATATTTAACTCTGTTTTTTTTTTTTTTTAATTTTTACAATACTCTTGCACTCAATTTTTAATTCATCAACACAATTTCAACACCTCAGTGTTGTGATGCTAATCTAGTACATCAAAATTTACATACCTGTCTACATTGGGCATATCTAGAATTGTGTTAATGTAAAATTTCTCTAATTTTGTTTGTAAAATATTACTGTTACAAATAACAGTTTTAATAAAGTTATATAAAAGGATATTGTAAATTATACATTCTATATATTAACAGTAAAAACAAGAATTCATTAAAGTTTATATTAAAATTTATTTTTTATAATAATAAAGAATACATTTTAATGCATTATTGTTTTTTTAATTGTTGAACAGAGCTTTACGCTAGAATTATGCTAACAATGCATTATTGTTCTGTATCTGTTAACAATGCATGCTTTTTCAGAGCTGTGTTAGGAATGCATTATTGTTTCTTATTGTTAATAAACAATAAAAAATAAGTTTTATTAAACAACACAAAATATCATTATTTATCCATATAGTATTTTAAAATGAAAATTTTTGAAACATTTGTATTAATTCGTTTGTGTATGATATGTATAATAATCATTGGATGGTATATTTATTAATATATTAAAAATTATAATGAATTTAAAATAAACTAATACTGAATTGTTCTCCTTCTCTCAGTTGAAGATGGATTCAGTGGTAAAATGGATTTAACATAAAATTTTAATGTAAAAATTTATTAATATTTAAAATTAAAATTTTAATCACGATTAAAATATTAAAAATAAACATATCTTAAATTAATCTAATTATTATGTTAATAGGTTAATGTCAATGTATTATGTTAATAGGTTTAATGTCAATCAATGTATTTTGTTTTCAAATACGGAAATGTCATTATTAAATAAAAGAGGAAGAAATACTTTTCCTCTTGTGAATGAAAATTAAGCATATTAAAAATATTTTTTTATGACAATATCTTATAAAGATTTTCCAACATTTTTTACCAAATAATATTGTAACGAACTATAGATGGCTCATTTCATTTCTTTGTGTATTAATTTTCCCTTATATTAAGGCACAATTCAATTTCAAAATAACCGATTTTTTGTTAAATTTTTAAACAAACGACGTAAACAAAACAAACATCAAAAACTCACATATCAATTGCTATTAAGGCATAATAATATAATAAATATACCATGGTCACTTAAGGGATCAATCACGAATACAACCTATGACAGGCTTAGGGACTTTCAAATTTCTCCACAGCATTGACTAAATTAAGAATGAAGGGGGATATATATTTAAATCACTAAATACGAGGAGTTTTACACTAAGGATTAAAAAAATGTAGTACTTTAATTGAAACTAAATAATTACTTAAGTATTCACACAAATTTTCCTAAAAATATTTTATTCGAAAATATGTTTATTTATACTTTTAAATTTCGTTATATTTCACGCTATTAAATTTATCATTGCATTGAATTATTTTATAGTTCATAAATATACATTTTGCATATATTTTAGAAATATTAGAATTTTTTTAAAGCATATATTTTATTAGTATCTTATTTTATTATTTTATTTATTTTATGTTTATTACTTTTTTTTTTTTAAAAACCAAACAAATTCATTCTTCGATATACTTTTCAGATTTTGGTAGTGACTGTAAGTAAAAGCAACTTTACTTCCGTTCCCTTTTAGCTCTTAACTTGCATACTACATATTATTTTTGTGAAAAAAAAAACGATTTAAAAAATCGTTATATATTTAAAATAAATAAAAATCGTTAATAATTTTTTATAATACGATGATCCTTGTTACTGATATAAAATTTAAAATAAATTCTCGAAAACCATGTACCGATTCAATTTACTTTATAATAAATATTATTCCGCAGAAATCGGGAATTTTATAAAACAGTAAAAAAAAACTTATTTAATCATTCACTATGTATTGTTAGAAGTAATATCTAGCAATTTGTTTGTATTAAAATATAAATATATTCAAAATAAAAAATAATACTTCATATTATATATTAAAATAAATGTATCATTCGTTAAAATATAATTATAAATAAAATATGTTTATACTTTGTAAATTTATATTTGTATTTTCTTGAATTTGTAAATAATATTTTTGATAAATTTAAATTTTCTTGATACTTAAATTTTAAAAATAAATCTTGTTTTCGTATATTTTATAGTAATGAAATATTGACATATGAAAATTTGTGAAATGAGTTATTTTTCAAATAAATTTATATGAATTATTGTAAATTCAGACCTTAAGTAATAATAATATAAAGAAAAACTAAAATATAAATAATTAATATGTGATTTAAATTTTTTCTGCAGTTGATTCTGCCACTCACAGTAAGTTAATATTACTTTTTCAGTTGCTGAACTATTAATATTTCTTTAAAAAAATTAATATATTTTATTATAATTCATGAAATGTATTCAGTAATGAATGTGCTCATTCTTATATGTTTCTAAATAAAAATTTTCTCTCTATCATAGACCAAAAATTTATTTATTTCATTTAGTTTTTATTATTCCATATGAACTAATTTCTTTTCAATTCTCCCTAAAAAAGCTCTGAATGTGAATATGTTAATTATTTGTTCTATATTAAATAAATAAATCACTTTTTTCATTAGCAATCTAGACCAAAAGATTCTTTTTGCCATAGATTTAGCTATGAATTAAAAAAATTATTTTAAATACAAAGTGTTTTATAAATTTTATACAATTATATATAAAAACATTATTAACTTGCAATAAAATTATAACACTCACAATCAATTTACTATTATCTTACTATTACAAAATACTTTTCTTGGTATTTATTAAAAATAAAACCAAGTTAATGTCTAATAAGCCAGAAAAATTAGAGCAAAAAGCAACTATTTAATATATTATAATTTGATTTAAAATTTTATGAAAATTAACATTATTTTAAAAACCTTAACTTATCAGTAAAAAATCTATTTTTCGTAATCTATTCATTTTTTAAATAACATACATTTTGAAATTGCATTTATTTCGTTTCTACTTAATAGGAGTTATTATGTGATCTTTAAGTCTTGAAATAATTTCTAACTCAAATAATTCTGAAAATAAATATAAGCTTAATTTTGATTCACATATTGTTCTCATTAAAAGTTTTCAAAGCAGAATTTTTTATATTCGCTACATTGTTTTATGCTAACCTTTGAAGCAAAAAAGACATTAAATTCAAATATATATTACATATTTATGTAAATATAAATAGTTCCTTTTTTATAGATTTAATTAATTTTAAATCTTTCTGTTTATTAACTCTGTTTAATACAGTTATATTAAAATGCGATGTAATAAATATAAACATGAAAATGAAATTTCAAAAATATATGCAATTTTAATATGGGCAAATAAACTTTATTCCTTAGTAAATCTGAAATATTTTCTAGAACTTCTATTAATAAAACCAAGAATAGAAAGTTTCAGTTTTACTTTTTAATTTTAAAATAAATTTTAATATATTATTGTCTTTTTTTCCCCTTAGTTGCCAAAAATGGACGTAAGTACTTCTTGATAACGAAACGTTTACTTTAAAAATTATATTATATTTATTCAACAATATAGTTTCAACTTTTTTACAACTTTTTATTCAACTATTCAAAATTATATTATATTTTTTCAACTATTATATTATATTTTTTCAACTATTATATTATATTTTGCTTTGTAAAGCAATTTTGCAAATAATTAAGAGACTTAATAAAACCAAATTGAGTATGTATCTTAAAATAAAATTAATGCTTTATTTAAAGAAAGTAATAGCGTTAATGTTAATTAAAGAAGCATATTTTAAATCAGGGATATTTCCTTAAAAAAAAAAAAAACAGAGATTTCTAAAGAAAAGATATTTTTTTTTTGTTCTAGTAATCATTTCTAACATGTGATACTAACATGATAAAAGAAATTTACATTAAAAAACGTAGTAATAAAAGTTTTATGGTTCATAATTTTGTATTTTATATTAGGAATTATTTTTCTCGAAATAATACTTCAACATGACGTTTAATATCTTTATTATTGACATTTTTAAAATGAGTGATGGAAAAGCACAAAGAAAAGGTTTTTATCTTTATTGGTCTTTTTCTGACAGTAAAAATTTAAATCATTAAGAAAAAACCGAGATTTCTAAAGAAAATACATATTTTTTTTATTTTGTTTTTGGTAATTGTTTCTAGCATGTGACACTAACATAATACAAAAAATAAAACAAATTTTCATTAAAAAAAAAAAAGTAGTGATAAAAGTTTTATTGGTTATTATTTTGAACTTTATATTAGGGGTTACTTTTTAAATAATATTTCAATATGATTCTTTATATTTTTACTGTAGAAATTTTTAAATGGTTGAAGGAGAAGCATAAAAATCTCATAATTTACTTTCATCTTTATTAGTCTTTTTTTTTTGCAAGCAAAAATTAAAGTTCAAAATATTATTTATTTTTAATGTTCTTTTCATTTAAATGACGTTTTGATTTTATCAAAAATAATGTTTAAATGAAATTATAGATAATTACTACATAAATCAGAGGGTGATTCTTAAATGTGTATGTTATTTTAAATATTGAAACGTACTTTAACAGCATATTGATTTCTTTTTAGTTCAAAAACCGTATGTCAATAATAATAAAATTGGGGAATTACTTTTCATGGAATAGTTGGATCTCCAAATATGGCAAAGTGAAAATTAATATTTTACTAAATTGCAATTCTTCATCTACAATTATTGCAATTCTCTATTTCCAATGAATTTTTGCCAAAATTGTTCTCCATTTGTAATTTATTTTCCCAACTTTCCCTCCAATTGTTAACTGATAGATGCTACATATCCCTGAGTGTGGGGTGAGGAGTAAAGTATAAATCTGATGACTTCTGATTTATAAAAACCGATTATTTCAATTTTATCAGTTCGAATTCAGTTTTCAGACATGCTATAGCTGATTAATATCAATGCCTATATAATTTTAAAATTCATCTATTATTATATAATTACTATTTTCAGCCATTTAGCATATTAAAATTTATATGGAAAGGTTTTATGTGGGGTTTTTTTTTGCATTATACAAATAACTTTAGAAATGTATTGCTATTGAAGATTTCATTTATAAATACTTTAATCTGATTTCTTTTTTTCTTTACAGTTGTCAACTTTTTAAAATGTAAGGAATAACAATTTATATTAAACAGTCTTTAAATTAATTTTATAATCAATTAAAAGTACTTGAGGGAATCTTAAAAAAATGTATTATATTTTTTAAAACTCAAATGTAATTTTCTTAAAAATCACTTCGTAAATATAGATTTCATTAAGAAGAAGCATTTACACCGATATCAATTAAATCAAAAAATCCTTAATTTACCTTAGGTCAATTAATTAAAAGATTGCTTTTTAAAGCTTTGGAAAATTAAAACTATATCTTAAATTTTATTAGTAACTTAATTTATATTCAGATATTTTGATATATTTAAAAATGCAATGATTATTTTTAATTTTTCGGAATTTATTTTCTCCATATTCTAATCAATATTTATAGTAATAAAAATGATTATGGTCTTCAAAAAAATATAAATAATTTATAATATAAGGATCTTGATTGTAAATCTAAATATTCTTGGCTAGATCCAAACCTATTTCATTTGAACTACTCACTAATAATATAAATTCCTTCTAAATATAATTCCTTTCTATTTTTAAATTTAATAAATTAATTAATTCTGGCTATGAAAATATTTTTAAAGTCCATTGAAAATTAATATTTATTAATAAACTTTAATATAACTTAGGAAATGTTCAGATCAAGTTTCATTATCGTTTAAATGTAGAGTAGGAGAAACTAAAATATTTTGTAATGCGTTGGACCTTTCATGCTTGTTCCAAGAATAATTTCAAAAAATCAAATTTTTGTAGCTAAAAATTTTGAAGGAAATTTCTTTATTTCAAAGTTTTTTTTTTTTTTATTTTAAGACAATGAATATCTTTA
Organism: Caerostris extrusa; assembly: GCA_021605095.1. NCBI lineage: Eukaryota > Metazoa > Arthropoda > Arachnida > Araneae > Araneidae > Caerostris > Caerostris extrusa. The sequence continues at coordinate 57,136 of BPLR01008547.1, read as the reverse complement.
ATAAATCATTAATCGTGAAGAATCCAGAAAATACAAACGTATTTGTAACTATATGATACAATTTTGTATAACAGCTTATTTTATCTTTGTTAATTTTCTCTTTGAATATATGAGAGATAACTAAAACTTACCTTCGCAATTTAATAAATATACTACTACTTAGTGTTTAATTTTATTTTAAATTTACTTTTCAGTACAAGGGCGTAAGTACTCAATTTGTTTTCAGAAGTTTATTTTTAGAGGATTAAAACTCATTGAAAATTTTATTTTTATAATATAAAAAATTACAATTTTTTATAGTTGATATAATTTTTAAATTATTATTGTAAAGAACTCCTATAATGGATGATTTATTTTTTTTATTTATAAATTTATCAATAATTTTAATACTTTATTATAAAATAACGGTAAGGTAAAATGCATGAAAATATTTATGAATACAGAAATATAAAGCGGTCTGTAACTAATTGTAGATTTCATATCTGTTATTAAATTTAAAAACATTTAAAACAATAATTAAAATTATTATTTTTAAATATTGCTTACAAACTATTCTATATTTTATCAATTTAAAAATTTTATGAAAGCCTACCTATATATTTTTAACTCAAAGTATTTGAATGAAAAGTATTACTTTACAACAGAAAATATTCCAGAATATAATTTCGCGAATCACATAAATCTATGAGTATTTTGAGATTTCCTTTGTAAAGAAAAATAATTGTGTAATTAAAATACTATCAAACCTATTGAAAAATATACATATAAAAAAATTTTATACAATATAAAAAAATTAATTTCGTTGAATTTATTAAATAATTCCTATACGATTTAAATATAGAAATAATATTTAATTTGAGTTTCGATTCGGGAAATAAATAGAAAAAATTTCTTTAATATAAAAATGATCTTTCAGTTTATTTTAGACATAGCTAAAAATCTGCACACAATTTAATAAATTTAACATGCTTTTATTAAATAAAGAATGCAATATGCCATATGGAAAAGATTTTCATCTTGTATAGTTTCTTAATAAATTACCAGGTTTAACTAGATGCATTTATAGTTAAGAATAAGGTGCTTGCATTACTTTATTTAAATGTGTTTAATCGATCTTCTGCTTTCTAATTTTTCTTTTTTGTTTATTTTATATAGCTGACCCGATATTAGGTATGTTTATAATATTTCTACTTAATTACAATTTTTGCATTAAAAACACAAATAAATTTCAATAATCATGCAAGAATATATTTTCTTTGGGAAATTTAATTTTTAATACCAAATGAGAGTTAATAAACTTACTACTTATCAGTTATTATGATGTTTTTAAGAAGTTATGATGTTTTTCTTTATTGTTTTTAATAATTATTTAATTGATAACTGTTGTCAACATTAAATTAACAATATTTTTTTTTCTTTTTTTTTTTTTTTGTGATTAATACATTTTTAACGATATAACTAAAAAAAACATATTAACATATAAAACATACATTATATATACATATAAACATATTAAACATACATTATACATATAAACATTAAACATATATTATTAACAGTATATAGATCAATATAAAAAAGAAAAATGCTTTTATATAATATAATATAAAATACTTTTATATATAAAAAGAAAAATAATTTTATATAATAACTGACAAACGATAGTTATTGCATTTCATATTTTTTATTGGACGAATGAATACGATTTGAAAGGAGGAATTAATATTTGTAATAAAAGACTACTTGTAATTCTAAAAATTATTTTGACTGAAATAAACTTAAAATATTACGTACAATAAAAACATCCTTATATAGATTAATTTTGAACTTTGTATTCAATAAATAATATGCATGTTCTCATAAATTTTAATTTTGAAAGTAATAAATGCAATATTTTATTATGTGCAATAAATATGTTTTTGCTCATTTATATAATTATATTACGATTGATACACATAAATGCATTACAGTTGCATGAAATAGACAATTCAATAATTACGTAAAGAACTATTTTTAAATAACTTAAAATTAGTTTATTCAAAAGTATTTATTAATGTATTAATCTTAACAATCATTTTATTTTTCTAAAGGAATTCCGTTGGGAAGTAAGTAAAAAACACTTTGTAAATTTTTGTTTTGTTGTTTAATGTCAGGAAAAATCAATCTAAATTTCAAATACGTATTTGTTAAAAAATATCAAGTCACAATAAAAATAATTTTTACATTATATTTCAATTTTTTATAAATATTTCCTTTAAAAACTCAAAATTTATCTACCAATCTTTATTTTTAATATCTTTTTAAATTAAAAATACATGTGCAATAACTTTTGAAGCAAATTAATATTTGTAAAATAAATCATAATGCACTGTTAATTAAATTGGATTTCACTGAATAGTTTATTGAAGTGGATACATTTATATTAACTATTCGAGAACAACAAAGAAATTGTAATACTTATCCCCATTATCAATTAATTTATTCAAGAATTGCATAAAATTATTAAAGGAAAAATTTTAAACTCTTTTTTTTATGAGGATAATCATCATTTTCATTGTGTTCGCTAACTTCATAAGACTGTCTCTGAAAAACACTATTCCTTGAATAGTTTTTACTTCCTTAAATTATTTTCTTATGAATGCAACCTAGGAAAATGTATTAAAAAATTTTAAATAAGCATTTTAGATTTTCGAAATTTAAATGTTCTTATCTTATGGAAAAGAAAGCTGAAATTCGTGCTTCAAAATTTATCTGCAGAAACATTTTATGAATTACTTAATACAGATTTTCTCATACTTTACTAATATGCTTTAAACTATTATATTTTTCAGTTGCCGGAAATAGCAGGAGGTACGTTTTAGCCATCATTATATTTATAAAACAAGACAAATTCTATTACAAAATGACAATTCATGACTTCATAATTTCGTATTTTAGTATAATTAGTGTAGTTAGTAACTTGTAATAAGAAATTTTTAAAATAGTTGATATATTTCCGATATTGTTGTTAGATTTAAAAATAATTCGGTTAATTTAAAACGGTTATTTCCATTCGAATCTATAGCAATGGAAAGCTGTCCCTGAAAATATAAATCATCTTTGATTTTCATATTTATTCAAAATATTTGCCGTACTAAACTTATACTAAATATAGTTTATAAGAAAATAATCGTAAATGATTATTTATACTTTCAAAACGAAAGTATTGTGGGACCACAACATTATAGTAATTAGCGATTAAGCATCTACAAATTATTTTCAAAAAAAAGTCCAATGCTATTTTAAATATTTAAATAATGTTTTAATTTCTAAGCTGTGTCAATACAATTATAGTCATACAATGTTTGCTACTCGACCACTGAAAAAAAATTTATTTTTAGCATACAGCTAACATTATATGTGGACAGTTGTAAAAGCAATAAATTCAACAATAAACACAAAAATATTTCTATTTGCAAATAATAATAAACCACAATAAACATAAATTTTGGTTTCTTTCAGTTGTTTAAACCATTATAACACTTTAATCACTCAAAACTCAGAAGCAAAAATTTATATAAAAATTATCTATACTTATAACACTTTAATGTGTACAATTTTCAAATTTTTAATATCTGCTCCAACAAAGTTGTTAACTTTTTAAAAATTTCAGTTTTTGTGGTCTTGTAGAAAAATAAATGTATAATTTAAAGTTTAAAATACATTTAACTTAAAACATTAGTTCAGGTACTTATATTTGTTAAGGGTGTATACTTATATTAGTTCCAGGTGTTAACTGCGTAAATTAAATTTCGTTATTAAAATTGCTTACAACTACAATTTGGGAGGCATTTTTGGAGGGATATTACTTTAAAATTTAAATTTTTCTTAAACATTATAAGTATACAGGTGTTAAAATAATATATCATCAATAAATTCAAAAATATTTCCATTTTCAAATAATAAACCACAATAAACATAAATTTTGATTTTCTTTCAGTTGTTTAGAAGACTATATCACTTTAATCACTCACCATTCCGACGCAAAATTTATACAATAGTTACCTATACTTATAGCACTTTAATGTGTACTATTTTTAAAAAACTTTACAAAAATTGTTAACTTTTAAAAAATTTCAGTTTTTGTGGCCTTGAAAAAAAATATGAATAATTTGAAATTTAAATACATTTAACATAAAATATCAGTTCCTAGGTACTGTGAAAAAATTAAAATTTAAAATTAACATCCCTCAAAAATGGCAGTCAATTTGACATCTTAAGCAATTTTAATATAGAAAATTAATTAAAAATTTATTACGAAGGAATATTTTTTTAAAATAGGAGTACTACAAACTTATATTTTCCCAAGTCTTTAGTTTTACAATATAACAAAATTTATCCAAGGACACAACAAAGTTGACATAATAAAATTTCATCTAAGCTTAAAAAATACAATAAATCTCTATACGACTCAACAGAAAAATGATCTACGTGACAAAATGAAAGTGAATTATTAGAAAATATTATTGGTTCGAGCAATCTACATATAAAATTAACAATTCATGAAAATAATAAAAATTAAAATTGCCGAGAAACTCAAAAAAAAAAATGACAATCATCACAAAATCAGTAGGAAAAAAATTTATTAAAAATGCTTTAAATTGGGATTTTTTAATGAACAAAATAAAAAAAAATTAAAAATGGTTTAGAATTTCACAGAATAAGGTGATTTGAGGGTGATTCATCATGATTCATCACGGCATCTATTTGTTGAGTATTTTATTATTAACTTATCAAACATTTCATTTTTGAATTCATTTTAATGTAATTTATTATTCCAGAGGCTGCCAAAGCTGGTATGATAAAGGAAATTTGATTATCCTTAATAATATTAATTTTATTTTTATTCTATAACTGCTTCGTGTAAAAAGAAATTAATTCGATATTATGTATTCAATTAAAATATTATTATTTATTTAACCAATTTATTATTTAAATTATTAAAAAAAAATATCTTACACAACCAGTTATCCATCAGCAATAGATAAAATATATATAAAGATGATATGCAAAAAGGGCATTAAATCATGATCCCTCATTGAAGACGTCTGAAAGAATTATTAATCAAAAATGCAGAATACAAACACAATTTTAAGCACGAGAAAATTAAAATGGAAAAGAAAACAAACAAAACAAACCAATATTTTCGAAAGAATTCGTTAAATAAAGATTAAATATTCACCTTTAATTAAATTTTAACAAAAATTAATTAAAAGCAAATGCTATTCTGATTTATTAAAGTATTGCAAATTTTTAAAATTTTACTTTTAAATTATTACAAATATGTTTATGGAAGTCGAAATTATGTCATATCGAACTGTTTGCTGCTACAAAAATCGAATCTTATTTTAAAATATAAATTATTGAAACCGATTTTATTTAAGACATATTGATAAATACTATTAGAATATTAAATATCATTTATTTGATTCCTAAATTATATTTATTTGTAAATATCAATCATTTGCGAAAAGTTGATTTTTAAACTAATAATTTTAGAAGAAAAACTTTTATTGTTAAAAAATGGTTTTCATTTCATTTAAATAAATTAATTATATTTTTTCCTTTAATTTTAATTATGAACCACAAAAAAAAGTTACTTTTTAAATTCTGCGAAATGGAAAAATGATCAATTTTTACTAACTTAACTTAAACTTAAACAAAGATTCAAGAAACCAAACAATTTTCTTTGACCAATAAGTTTTATATCATTATTGTTCCTATTATTGAAGCTTATTTTACTTAATGAGTTAAAAAGTATCTTTTGATAAATAATTAATATGCTATAAAAATATACAGCATTCAAATACATTTGAAAAAAATAATAATCTATTGATTTTTCTACAATAATCTAGCCGGATCTATCGCTTTTGGTAAGTGCTTTTTGATAAATGTTTTGTTTGCTGAAATTGAAATGTTTTTAAATTTTCAGATGACTTTAACGAAAATTTACGATTATTATATTATTTTGACAACAAAGCGAAACATTCTGAAATCAAATAAATTATTAATTTTTCTTTCCAAAAATATAATTTATTTAAATAAATATAAAGTACATAGTTATTTTTATATAACAAAAGTTAAAATTGTTAATAATGTTCTATTTCTATGTCTCTTGTGGTAACATCTTTTTTTTTCAAGTAACATACATAAATTTTAATTTATAAGAAGAGTATGATAAAATATTTTGAAAATTTACACTTTTAGTAAAGACTAAAAAGAGAATACTTTCAAGAAAAATTCGTAAAAACAAAAACAGTACATTTTTGTCTTTTTGTTTCAGTACTTTTTTTTTTTTTTTTTTAGAAATCCAAGACATCTAAATTATAATTTGAATTATTATTTTGATTGGTTTCCATTTTAAGCATTTTAAAGAGTAAATGAATGAATTGTTAAGAACTAAATAGAAAAGAACAAAAAGAATTAATAGTTTTGAATATGATTTTTATTATTAGATTTGAATAACTATTTTTATATTAAAGTTTACACATCTTTTATTTATTATTCGTAGTTATAATTTTTATTACGAACTCAAAATACTATTTTTTAAATTATCTATGGCATTAATATTTAAAACTAATTTTTTTTAATTTTACATTTCACAAAATTAAAAAACAATGCAATAATTACAGATGCTGTAAGCGGAGGTGAGTAAATAAATATTTAATATAATTTATTTTTTTATGCAATTAAATAAATATTCGGTAACAAAAATTAATTTATTGTACAAATAATTTGCAAGAGAAATCTTTTCATCATGAATTAGTTTATAATATAAAATAATTATTTTTGCATATTATTGTTATTATTTACTGTATAATTATATTTTTTTTATATTTTTAAGACATATATATATATATATATTGAAAACCAGAAAATATTAAACATCATTTTATTAAATTACCAAGAAATATCTATAGCATAATAAGGGTAAAAAAGTATTTATATAATACCATATAACTGTACAAATGATTCATTTCAAAATTTTATAATAGTATAATTTTATTAATTAGTAAAGTTTTGTCGAAAATACCGAATATTAAGGCCTTATGTTTAAGATACTTCAGTTAATAAAGATATAAAAATAAATGCAAAGTTATTAATATAAAACTACAAACAAAAGTTTTTCAATGCATTTAACAAAATATTTGGTATTTTTTTAAGAAGCAAACATTTAAAACAGTTTATTTTTAATACGCTACAATTTACAAAAGTAATAATATTTTGTTTGAATTTTTTTATTCATTTCGACACTATTCATCACAAATAATTATTACTCAAATAAAAGTACATAAAATTTGTTATCTTTTTAAATATTAAGTAATGATTTTTAGTCAACTATTTAATTAATGTAAAATAGAGAGAATAGCTCAAATGATTCCATTAAATAAAATGTGTCGGCTAGCTCATTCATTTCAACGTTTATGAAACAAAATTGTTTCTTATATTTTAAATAAAATTAAGTAAAATCATTTCTTTTTTAATACTCAATTTTTATTGACATCTTGCAGTTGAAAATGCGGTTGAGAGTAAGTATTTGTTTATTTCTTAAATTAAAATTCATCTTAGAACTGTTTTCCAAACTGTAAGTAACAAATCGAAATCAATAGATCATTGTATAGAAAAAGTAAGAAATGTTTGGATAAATTTATAGAATTCTAAAATTATTAGAAATAAACAAAATAATATTTTAAAGAAAATCACGTTCACCTCCTTCTGAATTAATAACAGTATAAATCTGAATCTGAACAGTATTTGAATCAATAACAGTATAAATCTGAATCTGAACAGTATTTGAATCAATAACAGTATAAATAAACTGATATAAATAATCATTCTAATCATAACATTTGTAATGTTTCAGATACGTTGGTTTAATTAAAGGAAGAGTTTTACATTACCCTAAAAATTATGGAATCCAACATCTAGTAGCCATTGATCTATGCATTACGTACTAAATTAAAATGGTTTACTTAATTAATGGCTTTTTATGTACTAAATTAAAATGGCTTTTTCAATTTTTTTTTTTTAATAAACTTTTCGGAATATTAGTTTTATACTTGGTATAATATTAATATTGTTTTATATCTATAGGCCTTTTATATTGTCAGCAACTTTATTGCTTACATGTTATTTTTTGTTCATTAATTCATTATCTTTTCCTTTCAATCTTGTTGTGAATAATATTTTTGTTGGAATTAATTTATATCGAATTTTGTTACATATAATTTCAGAAACTTTAAAAATATATTTTATGATAAAATAAAATATAAAGTACATTTTATTTAAATAAATTTTAGTTATATAGTAAGTTTAATATAATGAAATTAAAAATTACAAGAATCTTCTATTTTTATATCGCTTTTTTTCAAATAACATCAATTTAATTTATAAACAGGGTCTGATGAAAAAAATATTTGATAATTTACACTTTTAGTAAAGACCAAAAAGAGATTATATTCAAGAAAAATTTGTAAAAACAAAAACTAGTACTTATTGCTCTAACTCTTTTGTTACAGTACTTTTTTATTTTTTACCAATCAAAGAAATCTAAATTCAATTCGAATTATTTGGTTTGTTTCGTATTTTTCATTTTAATCTATTTTAAAAATAAATGAATAAATCGTTAAGAAGTAAACAGGAAAGCAAGAAATGTATTAAACATTTTTAATTTTATTTTTATTATTAGATTTAACTTGAATAAATATTTTTATATTAAAATTATACAACATAAATTTATTATTCGTAGGTAAATTTTTATTACAAACTCAAAATTGTATTTTTAAAATTACATATCGCATTGATATTTGAAGGTAATTTATTTTATTTTTAAAATTCATAAAATTTAAAAAATATATTATAATTGCAGATGTTGCAGGTGGCGGTAAGTAAATAAATTTCATTTATTTTTATATAATTAAATAAATGTTTTGAGTTTAAAATTGACTTGTTATATAAGCAATTTGAAAGAAAAACCTTTCTCTTAATGAATTAGTTTATAATTTTGAAATAATTCTTTTTTGCATGTTGTTGTTATTAAAAATGAAAATTACAGTAAAATCATATTTTATCATTTTTTATTATAATTATTAAGACAATTTAAAATTATTGAACACGTTTATTTAGCAATATATAATATATATATATATATACTCATGTCCATAAATTAAGGATAATTAAGTTCAGGCAAAGAAAGAGACAGAAGCAAAACAAATTTGACTTATTTGTAAAGTCTATTTATTAAACAAAAGGTAAAGAGCAAAACAGATGCTATATGTTTGACATAATTAATAGAAATTACGATTTTTACTCCCTGGAGCAAATTTCAAAAAAAGAACCTATTTACAATAAACAGTGTAACATGGTTAGTATGATGGTTAATATGCAGTACGTCTCCCGGACGATGCAATACAGGCCTTACAACGCCTAGGCATGCTGAGTATCAAATTATCGTTCAGATCTTGGAGAATATTACACCACACAACAAGCAATGCCCTCCGTAGTTCCTATTGACAGGTGGGAGAGGGTTGACGGGCTGCAATTCGTCGGCCAATCATATCCACACATGCTCTATTGGATTCAAGTCCGGTGAGTATGCTGGCCAATCCATACGGGTGATATCCTCCAATTGAAGGCATTCGTCTACAATGTTTGCACGGTGAGGACGGGCGTTGTCATCCATAAACAGAAATTCAGCACCCATGGAGCCCCGAAACAAACGTACATGTTGTTCCAGAATGACATCCCGATAGATGTGACCTGTCATCGTTACACTCTGAACATGCAGGTCTGTTCTGGAACCAAGAATAATTCCTCCCCAAACGAGCCATCCTGCACCACCGTAACGGTGTCGTTCAATGGTGTTCTCTTGGTGGTAACGGGTACCTGGCGCCCTCCATATGAAAGTCCGCCGAGAATCAGACTGCAAACTAAACCTGGACTCGTCGGAAAACATCACACAGGACCACTGTTGCGGTGTCTACAATGCATGGAACTCTCTACTTGGCCAGGTTAATCCTTCCACATTACCATCATCTTGGAATCTTCCTTGACACTCTGGGCGATTCCAAGTTCCTCGGATAAGTTTCCTTAATTCTATAATTCTAGGTTAAATTTTTTTATTTTAGAGTTCAATTTCTGTGTGATTCTGAATTATCCTTAATTTATGGACATATATATATATAAACCAGCAAATATCAGGACATCATTATACTAATTTACGAATAATTTCCTAAATCATAATATGTGTAAAAATGTATTTTTATTTAAAGCATATACCTTTATAAATAAATAATCTTTTTAATCAATTTCAAAATTTCATAATAGTACATTTTTAATAGTTAGCAAATTTTACTGAATAAATATTGAATATCAATGCACTGTGTTTAAATTGCTTCAATTAATAAGGACATAAAAATAAAAGCAAAGTTGTTAAGTTAAAAATAAAAACCAAATAATTGTTTTAATGCATTTATCAAATCTTTAGTATTTTTTGCTTAAAAGCAAAAATTTAAAAAGTCTGTTTTAACTATGTTACAATTTACAAAAGTAATAATATTTTGTTTAAATTTTTTTTTTATTCATTTCGGCACTATGCATCACAAAACATTATTACTCAAATAAAAGCATATATTTGCTATCTTTTTTGAATATTAAGAAATGATTTTTAGTCAACTATTTAAATAACTTAAAACAGATCTGGGAGCTCAAATTATTTCATTAAATCAAATGTGTAGCTAGCTCATTTATTTCAACGCTTATGAAACAGGGTTATTATTTATAATTTAAATAAAATTAAATGAAAACATGTCTTTTTTTAATTTTTATTATTTTCATTGATATCTTGCAGTTCAAGATGCGGTTGGACGTAAGTATTTGTTTATTCTTAGATTAAAATTCATTATAGAACTGTTTTTCAAAATGTACATAGAAAATCGAAATTAGATCAATGTATAAAAAAAGGAAAACATTTTTGAATAAATATTTATAGCATTCTAAAGTTATTACACTTAAAAAGAAGAATATTTACAGAAAATCACCCTCTCAATTTAAATCTGAATCAATAACAGTAAAATTTAACTGATATGGATAATCATTCTAGCATTTGTAATACTTTAGAAACGTTGGTTTAGTTAACATGAGTTTTAATTTCAAAATTTTGGAATCCAGCATCTAGTATCCATTAATCTATGCATTACATATTAAATTAAAATGATTTTAAAGCTATTTTTCGTGAATACAAATTTTCTATTTGATTTAATAAAGTTAATAATGTCTCATATTTATTGACATTTGATACTGTCAGTAACTTTATTGTTTGCATATGTTTTTTCATTAATTCTTCATCATTTCCCTTCATTCTTCTTGTGAATATTTTTTTTTTTGCTGTAATTAATTTATATCTAATATTTTACATATAATTAGCAGAACTAATCCATTTGCCTTGAAAGTAAAGCTGGCAATGAAAGGCCTATGTTTATTTACATAGGTGAAACTGCTAATGTTACTACTATTTAAAATCCAGAAAAACATAATGTACTTTTTGGAAATATGGTCTGGAAGGAAAGTATTTTTCAAGGCTAATCAGCAATGCTGATTATAGTTTAGTTGACAGTTGTTGTAGATACGAGATTAAATTTGTATGAAAATAATAGCCCCCTCAAGCAATTTCTTAGAATTTGGATGCCATAAAAATACAGTAATGTATACATCGGGCCCTTCAAACTATTCACCTAAAATTTCAGTTATATGCAACGTAGCATTGTTATGCTATACGATGCCATCATGTCCAGGAAGAACAATCTGCATGTATAGATATTCATGGTCAGCCAGCATTGATGCACATTTAAATTTATCTATATTGTCTTCTAAAAAAAGATGACTGCAAATGAATAATCCGCACTCTTCGGAATTTCTGAAATGCTGTCATATTTAGCCTGAAAGCCAATAATCAATCTTTTTGTATGAGGGGTCACATTAATGTCACTCTACTATGCACCCAGCATTTTAAAATTAAATTTATGATTTTCAGATCAATAATGGAGCTTTCTTGAATTTTTATAAAATAACAAAATATTTCTATTTCTATTAGAAATTGAGTTTTGTATTTCTTATTATTATCAACTTATTGAGATTAAAGAACAAAATAATTTCATTTATATATAAAAGAAAAGAAAAATAAAGACAAAACTAAAAATGTTTTCTTTTTGTTAAACAAAAAAGTTTAATATGTATTGTTTAAACATTTAAACAAAATATGTATTTAATTAAATATTTATGTATATATTATGTATATATTTTTGACGAATTTAAATGTATTAAACAATATTCTTCCCTCTGCAGAAGTACTGGGAATACGTAAGTACTAAATGTTATTTATGACGGAGACATTTTAATAATTAGCTTTTATGACCCTATATCTCTGTGAAAAACTCCTTTTTTTTACCAGACCTGAATTTTGCATAATTATATAGCGACCATTCAGCAAGTTTAAATTAATACAAAAAACAGTTGTTGATAAATGAAATTTCTATGGCTTTTAACTACATAACAAAAGATTACAATTTAAGAAATGGGAAGAATACCTAAATCTTCACAAATGCATTTTTATATGCTTCAGGTTGTTGTCAAATCATGGTAAATAAGATTCAAATAATTTCACTGTTGTTATACAATGAAAAATATAAATTACATTTCGCCTTAACTTTTGTATTTTATCAAATTCTTAAACACCAAATTATAATACATTCATCTATAAACATCTTCAGATTAAAAGCCTTTATTCTAGCTGATTTTAAATTTTAGCAAATTAAAATTTTTATTAAATTTAATCAGTTAATTTCATTGCAATTTCATCAAAAAATTATTACATCTGATATACTACTACATTTTAAGCTATAATTAATATTTAATAAGAGGAATTCATAATTATTTTTCCATGCTATTCCTTTTTTTTCTAATTCTTAACATTATGCAAATTTCTTAACTTATTTTACCTTAAATTTTTAATAAATCATTATGTAATTCTGTTATATTTTTACATGTTTCTTTAACATATTTCTTTATTATTTTTGACATATTTATTTAGCTGGATGTCACAACATTTTATTCATGAAACTTTGCTTTTAATATACTTAAAATTTTTCCATTAATAATTATGCAACAATTATTTTTGCACACCATTACTTTTTTTCGAAAACCTCGAGTTTTATACAATACAAATTTTTCTAATGTCTTGAATTAATATTATACTTTATTTTATTCTCTTATAGTTTTTTTTTTTTAACTTTCTTTAGCTGTATTTCTCAACATTTTGCGCATTAAAACTTCGTTAGACAACTCGTAGTAAAAATTTAATTTTAATTATTTTATTAAGTTGAAAGTATAGTAAAATAATTTTCGAAACATTTGCCATTTTCATACATTTCAAATGAAATTTTTCAGTTATTTTTATCAACGTGAGAAAACGTGAAATAAATTAAACACTTTAATTCAAAAAGAACTTCATATGTAATTGAATGGAGTAACAAAAGCAATTATAACTAAATTAGGAACATTTTAAATTGAAAAGATTATCTTTGAAATCTGAACTACACTAATCTTATGCATTTATACTGTTGCATTCTACTATAAGGCACTAATAATATACTATTGGTATTAATTATAATAACATATATAAATAAATGGTATAATTATATTATTGTATATTACACTAATAATATTATAATTAATAACATTTTGATTTATGGTTAGTATCTTGTTTTATAAGTTGCTGCAACATTAAACATTAAACTTAATGTATGTATTAGCTATGTAAGGTATCTCGGTATGTGTTTAATACATACATTAGGTGTAATGTATGTGATAAATAAATGAAATGTTTAGGACAAGTATATAGTAAATGTAATGAAATGTGTAGGAAATGTATAAATTTAATGAAATGTATAGGAAATGTATAAATTTAATGAAATGTATACTGAAATTTTTCGACATGAAGTTTCATGTTACTATGCTTATAGCTGGATTGAAATTTATTTTTAGAGCAAGAAACATAGTTCTAAATTAAAGTTTTTGTGATTATTTTAGTAAAAAATAGCATAAGAATTATTTGTAAAAGATTAAAAATAGGATGCAAATTTAAAGAAAAAAAAATAAATTTAAAGATACAAAGAAAAAAAAGAATATGGATATTAGAATTTTTTAATATTTAATCTAACGTAATAAAACGTATCCAAGCCCTTTCGAATTTATTGACTTAATATGTTTTAAGCTAGATTGTATTATACCTTACTTAATTTATGTTAACTTATGTAATTACAGTATTGTCATCAAAATAATTTCTTAATAATATATGAATACATCTGCCTATGTCGATAATTTTCGTGCCATTGAATCTCAAACAGCGTTATAGAAATGTGGGCAGTTTTTTATATTAATCAAAAAATTGGAAAAGCATATTTATTAAATACACAAGCAATTCGAATTGGTATATTCTTTTAAATTTTATTAAACATTAATTTTATAAAAATTAGCTTATATGATTATGTTGATTTTTAAAATCATTAAAAATCTCTAGATGTATTTTGATTAATTTATGTTTGGTTTTTTTCAGTTGGCTGAATATCATACAGCTTCAAGCACACCATCATGTTTATTACATTTTTAAAAAGAACTATTTTATTTTATTTTAAAGTAAAATTGCTGTATGTATTCTGAAATAAAAAGTTCTTTTTACATGACATTTTGCTTATTCATAAGTAAAAAAAAAACAAATTTCAAATGACTAACTTTTAGAAGATCTAACAAAAATTGTTTCATTGCCTTTATTTTTAACCAATTAACACTTTATTTTACATATATTAACTAGATAAGAAAAGCAAATATGCTAAAATGTTTTATACTGATTTGAAATGAATAAATATTGTTTAAATCATTATTTTTTAAAATTATTCGAAACGAAAATTAAGTTATTGAAGGTTACTAAAAATTTGAAAATAACTGTTTTAAATATAAATTATTACAGGAAGGATCGTTCATATTAAATTAAATCATGTAAGAATAGAAAAACTATTAATATTAAGTTATTTATTCATTAAGTGGGCTAATTTAATATTAGATAAATGGATTAAAGCACAATTTCAATACATCTGAATAAATTTATTTTCCAGAATAAATATTTTTATAAAATTATTTTGTACGAGATTTCAGTTTAATAAAAGTAATATTTCACAATATAAAAGTAATCAGTTTTAAAAATAAAACTATTATTTTTAAAAATACAACATGAATACAAGATTTTTTTATTTTAAACACAAATATACATTTCAAAGACAGATGAAAAAATAATTTGACTGTTATATATAAAGTGCAACAACAAATGCAAATAATTGTATGACATCAAAACAAAAAGTATTTTTAAACAATATTTATCCGAAAAAGGTGTCACATGCAGTTTTCTTCGTCTTCTGATTTGAAAAAGTCATCACATACCTAAATCGGAAAAAAAGTAAAAAGTTAAAATAAAGTAGTAAGAGTACTATTTCCATTAATTAATATATTAGTTATTTATTATAAAATATCTAACGTTTTTAATTACACTCTAAAACCGAAACAAACAACGGTGAATAATTGTTGATAAAAAAGAATAAAAGAAATTTTCAACTCATCTGTTTTATTCAAAAAATTGTAGTGAACCTATCGCCATGGCCTAACGCCCTCTAGTCCTTATACAAGCTATTATTTGGCTATTTGATTCATAAAATTGATAAATGTCTTTCTTCACGATTTCTTTCCAAAATATCTCCCATTGTCTAGTTAAATAGGTAGTTAGTTTAGTTAATCTCTATCCTAGGCGTCTACAGACACATGTTCAGTAATCATCCCAACTCAATTCACCCAGCACCTCTGGTAAAACGCAATTGCCCGTGGCCATAGATGATTGGCAGTTGAAGCAATAGTTACCAGATTAATTGAAGACATAACTATGAGTATGTGACTAAGAAAATTACAGAGCCTATTCTCTTAGTCACACACCCATCAATGATTCTTGATGGGTGTGTGATTATTACATTCTTGAGGTCACTGACGACCTGGTGTCACGTCGGGTCGTTGATAGTGATCAACTAAGTGCTGTGACTAGTTTTGATGATTGCTTTGTCCCTCTGTCTACCGCAGCTTTAGATCCATCAGTCAGTCTATTTTTGAAGTGCCTTGGCCGGTTATGGCCTGAACTCCTAATCTGGCTAGACAAAACACATGGCAAATAAAAACACATTTGTAAAAATAAGAGGCAGTGAGCAATGATTATGCCCATGTTAGTAAAAGAGAAAAAAAATGACAAAAAGGGAGAAGCAATAGGAGGAGTAATCAAAAACATGGCAAAATTAAAAAAAATTAACTAAAAAGCAATGAGGCAATTAATTAAAGCATTTAAATAGTAGCTTGTATCTTATCAGCTGGGCTATTGGCGTTTTTAAGTTGATTATAGAAGTTATTTAATCCTATCATATTAAAAATATTTACGAGTTCAGAAAGAACGTACAGAGCTTTAGAAGCAGAATCAGCAGTTAGTTGGTAGTATTAGCATTATTAAGAATAGATTGCTCTGAGACCGATGGTATGGTATTTTTCGGGGTTCCTTTGAAGAAACTTGCATAGGAGACACCCTCAGTGACTGGCCGGCTGTTGAAGGCAGTCCTTGGCGCTTCTTGGTTCTGATTGACCAGGAGGCGTGGCTTGGGGATTAGATACATTGCTACCTGTTTGGGCCTTTTTATACCACGGTTCAAATATTCATACCTGCTTCGTTGTATTACGCCATCAATCTTGTACAAATAAAGATAGATCCTTCAATTGGACCATCTTACTTCCTTTAGTCCAATTGCACATCTTCTTTCAAAGGGTGGCATATGCTCATATTGTGCACGACCACCAGGTATTGGTACAGTCAAAGTGAATAGGCGATGTCATATTCGATTAGAAGTTATTCTTTGGAATTTAAATCTCCTTTTTTACACACATCTACACACACTGTTTTTTACACTGCGTTCTAAAAGATTGGAGCTCCAACCAATAATTTATTGATCGCAGAGAGTATAATATTTTATATGGAGTGAAAAGTTAATTTGCATACGAAATAACAAATGTATAAATCCTTTATGCATCGGTTTTATTTTTCTTAGAAGGTATATTTAAAAAGGATTAAACTTGCTTTTAAGACATTTTATGTATGGAAAAAATCATTTATTAACATAATCCAAAAAACTTACCTAAGCAACTGCCTACTGTATGTAAACATAAAATATGATTATTTTTTATAAAGTAGCAAGAATAAAATTCCATATCTAATAATATAATAAATACAATGAATTATATGCAATGATGATTGTTTAAACATTACACTATTGATATAACTTTTAAATAAAATACTTATAAAAAATTTATATACTTTTATTAAATATAAATTTACAAAATAAGCTTATTAAATGCAATAATATTTAAAAAAATGGATGTTTGTCATATAGTTCTTATGAACTTTTCTATTCCTTTTTAATTTTTAGATAAAAAAAAATTAATATTTGCTTACCTGTATCAACAACAGCTGTAAGATTTTTGGAATATCATAGAAATTTAAAAGGATTCTTTTAGATTACACACATTAAAAATTAGTTTAAAATGTTCATTAATGTTTTTTTTAAATAATTAAGAATTTTTTAAACATATTGCTCTATTAATTGGCATTTGACCTCTTTTTACGATATTTTAATTTACAATTTTCATTTCTTGATTAATAATGTTAATTTAAAATTATTTGAATTAATTTGAATAATTAAAAATAACAAATTAAAATAAATTATTTTCTCCAAGATTAAGAATTGAAAATAAGCTATTTCAAACTAATTAAAATACTCTTGTTTCTCCGTGGCTTAAATTAGGAATCAGTTAAAGATCTTTAATTTATTTTTATTTAAGTTAATAAAAATTAGTAAACTATTTCATTATTTAAATTTGTTTCTCAAAAAGGAAAAAGTCAATTTTATTACTTGTACTTGGTGAGTTTGACCATTAAGAAAAAAAATAAAAGGTATCCATATATTTTAAATTTATCACAGGATTTTTAATTTATAAATCAAAACAATCGCGGAAATTTTCAAATATTCATTTATCTTTATCACATGTTTCTCCATCTTGAAAAATATGAAATTTAAAATACTTTTGCTTCAAAAGTTAATAAATAAAAAAGATGTTGCAGTTGTGTTAGGCTCTATGGAAATTATATTTATGCGATAGATTATTAAGTTGAATATACTATTATATTTAAAAACTGATGTTTAAATTATTATAGAAATTATGATGATATCCCAATTATTTATCTCCATTATTTTATATTTAGCTTTTGTAAAAGGTATATGACTATGATAAAAATGAAAAAAAACAAAAGACAAAATTAACTATAATTTTATTTTATAAGATTTTTAAATTTACCTCAACGCATTTTTAACTACAAAACAAAAATATCAAATTATTTCAAATGTTTTTGTTATGTACAGAAATTTTAAAAATATATTTTGCTTGTAAATTTTTTATAATTCATTCAAATAATTTGTTAATATATCACTAAAAATAGAAAGGGTTTTATTTTAATAAAGTTTAATTTTTTCTAAAAAAATCGATCCTTTTTAAAATTATTTTTGCATCTTATTTTTCAGACAACTTTCAAAGTAAAAAAAAAAAAGTAATATCTACTTGATTTTGTGTTGATTCATTAACTTGTAAATTTAAATAACCATTGTTTTGCCCTGAAATTTTAATTTTATGTTACATTTAAATATGGGGAATATTTATATAAATTATTTCTTCATTTAAAAGAGTAATCTGTAATTGCTGTCAACTTTTAAAAAATATTTTTTATTTTTTACGTAAAATAAATTTAATGCTTACTTTTACGTAAAAAAATATTTTAAAGCTACATAAAAAAACATTTTAATGGTAAATAAAAGTAAAAAAAATTTAGTCTAAATTTGATTGTAGCGTACAATGTTAAGATTTTCTCATTTAAATCCCTCTACAAGCATATCACTTATTCAAAACTAATCTAGATTTAAATTATATATTTTTGAATAATATTGTTACTTTTTTAAATATTATTGACTGCAGATTGCAAACTTACCACCGTCTACTATTCCTATTAATATAAAAATACAGTAAAATCAGTAAAATATTTCTTTATACCTTTTATATGAAAATTTACTTTTAACACATGTATTTTAAATCCGATATTTTTAGTTGAATTAGTACCGTCCAATAAAATTAAAATTTAAAAACAATACTGTTGTTATATCATTATCTATTTCATGGCATGCTCACAATTCTGGAAATGTCACTTAATTTCCTGTATCGTGCGCATGTTAGAAAGAACGAGTGTTTATTACTTGTATTTTAAAATATACACTGTTCATCGAGAAATTCTTTTTATTTATTTTTCATTTGTTTGTTTTTAAATGTGTATTTTCAAATATTGGTAAAGCCATCAGACAGGTAACTACCGCAAAAACAAAAGTAGCTGTTAGAAATAAGCCTATACGCTGTTCTCAATTTGTGTTAAAATATTCTTAAGCAAAAATAAGTTGAATAGAGTAAGCCTGCTATGTTGTTCTCAAATGTTTTGTAATCGAGAGCGAAATTGGGATCACTTAAGTCATTTTTAGATCAATTTATGTCTCGACATCGACCCCAAACTATTTCAACTTGAAAACCATCAAAAATCTAAGCAAAGATAGCTACAAACTGTATATAAATTACAGAAAAAAAGCAATTCTAATCAAGAACGATCATTGGCACTTATGGGATCAATATAAAACCATACCTGCAGATGGACCCACTGCCGATGATCAAGAAAGTCTGAAGAAATGATACGAAATAGATGAAAACCCTGTAGCCGATTTTATTTTAGCAATGAGTTAAACAGTTATTATTTCGAAAAAAAGACAGAATCTAAAATATATCCAAATATTTTAATATATTTTCCGAAATAGTAGATAACTATCATGAATTGTATTTCAGAAATAGCCGAGAATTTTCCCAATAAAACACATTGAGATTTGACATCATTTAGAGCTAAGATATATGAAAGTAGTATATAATTTATCTAAACTACATAAATTCTAACGACATATTTGCATATATATATATATAACTGCACTCATGTTTGGGAAAATTATGACCACCCATGAAGGACTTTTACGTGAGCTGAAATTTTCAGGATGCAAATTAGCGCATGATATGCAAATGATTAAATTTCATATCCGTAGCGATGCGCATGCTGAGCAGCGCCCTTTTTCCCTGAACGGCGGATGGATCCGAATAAATAGACGGCTGTAGCGAGGCGTGTATGGTTATCGGGGTTATCTGCTAGTGGTAAACGTTAGCTCAATCGTTACTTATGCCTCTTCGACGAAAGAGAGCCAGATTTGAACAACTTACAGAGTTTGAACGGGGAGAATCATCGGCCTTCGTGAAGTGGATTGTCTTATCGTGCAGTAGCCGCTCGTGTGCAGCGTAACAGGAGCACAGTGATGCGTCTTTGGAAGCAGTGGACGGACGAGTGTCGGACAACTCGGAAAATCCGGGACTGTCCCAGAATGGTGACGTCAAAACTCGCGATGATAGACACCTGGCTCGCATGGCTGACGGACCGTACAGCTTCCTCTACAATTGACAGCACAGTGGTCAATAGCTACAGGTGTTTCATTGTGTGCTTCATCAATTCGCAGACGTCTGCTGCAGCGTGGACTGCGCGCAAGGACTTGCTTTATATAGGATCCCTCTCACGCTAAACCATCGCCGCCTGCTGGCTGCGCAATGGGCCGCTCAGCATAGAGACTGGCGTACTGGATTGGCAGCATGTCGTGCCTTCTGACGATGAATCCGCTTTAATTCTCCAGCCATGATGGCCGTGTCAGGATCAGACGCTATGCTTCCGGGGAACACCACCTTTCTGGAGTGCATTATCGAACGCCACAGATTATGGACGAACACCTGGAGTTATGGTCTTTGGGGTGCCACGTTCTCATGGACGATCTCAATTGGACTAAGAATTGTGGGCAACCATGAACAGCAACCGGTACATCAGTGAAGTTCTATCAGCCCCAAGCTGTTCCCTTTTCAAAGCTGCCAGGCGCTGTATTTCAACAGGACAATGCCCGCCCTCATATCGCAAGGACTGTTCAATCCTTCTTTGCAACGCGGCAGGATGCTTCTTCCTTGGCCTGCGTATTCCCCGGATATGTAGCCGATTGAACATGTGGGATTTCGTTGGTCGGCGTCTCGCTCGTGATCATCGTCCTGTTGCTTCTGCAGACGAACTTTTGGTGCGCATACAAACAATATGGAATGCTCTTCCTCAGGCAGACATTCAAAATTTGACTTGACTCATCCACGTTGTGTAGCAGCATTGCGGCGCGTGGTGGCTACACAAAAATACTGATTCAATCTCTTGTTATTGTTTGTTTGCTTTGAACATTTAATCATTTATTTGTACCACTACCACTCAACTGTGTATTAAATTTCATTCAATTATGACGATTCCTTCATGGTGTTGCAATTTTCACAAACATGAGTTTATATATATATATATATATAGAATTAAGCTTTATAACTTTTAAATATCAAAATTATCTTGATTTAATTGGATTAACAACTGCATAAACTTAACCTAAAATATGCATTAACTACTTATGTTTTAGAAAAATAAGCATCGTGAGAGGGATTTGTTGGTATATCACTGTTTATATAATGTTCATCCATCTTCTACGGACTGAACATGTCAGGAAGTGACATTTCTCATACTTATGGAAAAGTAACGAGTATTACTTGAGTTTTAAAATACACTGTGCTCACTAAGAAATTTATTTGCTTATTCTTTTAAGCATTTTATTTAAACATGTACTTCTAAGAAATACATTTAAAATATAAAAAAATGCAAAAAAAAAGTTTATTCATTACATTATGTAAATAAAACATTTAATTCCATATTTAATATCAGACTAAGATAACCTTTCATATGCATTTGTGCCCTTTTACTTATGAATTAAAAATAATTTAATAAAATTATTTCAGATAACAAAGTTAACATGCAAGGAAATACTTCTGGAAATACTAAGATTTTTCTGATAAATTTAACAAAATTTGTTTCCCTATTTTATAAATTATTCTAAACAAAAATTCTTCTTTAATTCTTCTTCTTCTTAATTCTTAATTATCTTAATAATTATCTTCTATATTTTTAATTGCTATTCTTTAATTATTTATTCTTATTTCTTGTATTAAAATTATCTTAATATTCATAAATTCTAATTTCAAGTCATATTTTAGATTAAACGTTGAATTATATACTAATACAATTATTTTACATAAAATTGTAAAGAAATTTATAATTATTTCTACTTAAAATATTGAGAAATGACAACACTTACCAGCAACGCCATCTGATACTATAAATTAAGAATCATGATTTTCATTTCATTTTACATTAAAAAAAAATTTTAATTCAATACTAGATTTTTTTTCCTAAAACAAAAATGAAATACTTTATACAATTCATTTTAACTATGAAATATAATGATTAACATAAAGTTTTCGAAAGTATTTACAATTATATGCCTTTTTTATCTTGACATGTTAAATTAATAAGAAGATTTTTTAATGCATTTGTACTAAATATAATGGAGATACAGAAAAAAAAAATGATAATAATATTTTCTAATTAATATTAATAATTAGTTAATTAAGAAATGAAAATATTAAATGTCAGGTAAATATAACTATTAAAATACTAACTACTAGTACTATTAAAATGATTTACCTCCATTTATTAAATCTGTAAGCCATCAAAATTCTAGATTGAAATATTTATGTAATATTTATTGAATTTTAAAGAGAGATATGAATTCCAACAATTTATATTTTAGGAAACTAAATATTATAAAGAAGTTTTAAAAAAATATTATAAGAAAAAGGAATTCTAAGCATTTTATTTTCCTAAATTAAAAATAAAATTTATGCAACAAAATTTCATAATTCAAAAATAACTCGTTAATTAAAATATGGGTTCAGACATGTTTTTAACAAATTCTGTTAATAAAAAAAAAAAAATTCTACTTTGGCAAATATTGATCGTTAAACTAAACTTTTAGCTTTCTACATGCAAATATCAGATGGATAATCAAAGAAAATTTTATTTAATAGCAAAATGTTTCTAAAATTATAAACAATATCAAACGGTTAAACTTACCACCAACGCCTTTTTTAACTACAAATATGTAAACAATCAATTAAACCCTTGCTTGTATAATGTTAAAATTCTGAAGAAAATATTTTTAATCAATACCTAATTTTAACTTCATTTGTTTTAAGTATTTATAAATTATGTAAAATATTTATGCATTTAATATTCATACAATAAGTAATAGAATTGAGTTAATTTATAAAAAAACAAAATTTAGAACAAGAATTTATGTGTCATTCTAGAAAAATCTCATTCATTTCGAACCACAATAATTTCATTGCTAACTTAAGCTCATCATATTGAATTTGTGTATGTTATTATTTACTATTAATAAGCTTGAGATTTTCAATATTTATATTGTTCTGACTTTTGGAATCTTTGCAATCTATTCCAGTTCTAAATTAAAACATATCTTAAAATAACTTTTTCTACATTACTTTTTTAATAGAAATCTAGATAATAATATTTAAATATCTCTGTATTTGAAATTTATTATATCTATTATTATATGTTAAATAAAGTACTGAAACTTTTGTTTAACACAATCGTGTCTAATTGATAATCAAAACTTTTCGTAAACAAAAGGCTTTCTGTAAACAAAATTGTTCAATTCAACTTTTATTCAACCATTAGCTTTTTCAAAAAAATTCAATTTCATTTTCATTATTTGTGGATTGAAAAACATTTATTTCGATATGAATCAATAAGACATTAAAAATCAAATTTTGTTGGTGAGTTTGATAATTTCATTAGAAGAGAGAGAAAGGGACAAAAATTTGTAAATGAACTTTAGTGAATTTAAAAAAAATTATTTTTGTTTCTTACCTCCATCTACAAGACCTATTGAGGAAAATAACAAAAAACACTCTCACTGAAAATTTATTTTCGCATAAAAAAATACAATTGGAATACTTAAAACATTTACTATAATTTTAAAAATTACCTTTTTTTTTTCTAAAATTGATGTATTATTTTCACTTAACATTTATTGTTTTAATGCAAATTTATCTATTTACATTACTTAACGATTAACACACTATTTAAAAATTTGAATTTTTAATATTAAATGTTAAACATTAATTTAAATTTAAAGTATCATTTTAACAAAAAATTAATTTCTAGACTTGTCAGAAATTTGTTAATTATGTGGAGAAAATTCTGTGAATTTTTTTTTTATCAAGGCTAGAAATTATAATAAAACATGCCTTACATAATTTGTGCTTTTAGTAATAAAAACTTTTCTTCAGTAACTATTTCATAACTTAATTACATTTTTAGAAGTTTATATATAATTTTTTACATGAAAAAAATTTGTTCATATTTTTTAAACATATTAATGTATAAAAACTTTTCTTCTGTTTCATTTTCTGAGCATGTTTAGATTAGACTATTTTTCTTATTTAGAAATTCAAGTATCAATTTTTTTAAAAACTTCTAAGCTAACATTGCAAGACTTTTTTAATAATTCATTAATAAGGAAGAAATATTTTAATAATCAAACAATTTAAATCTAACGATGCATATTTATCTTTAAAAAATATTGCAAACAGTTTTCATATAAAACCTTTCAAGGAAATATACATTTTTTTTTTTTAAGTAAAATTATTATTAATCAAGAAAATCTAATAAATTTTATGAGCATTTTAGCATTTTAATTCACCCACAAACACTCACACATCTCTATCTATATCTATATGCATCTATGTCTAATGTGAAAGTGACTTCTAGATTTTATTTGACATTGCATATATTATTAGATGCATTTTATTATCTGCTTTATTAACACACATAATTAAAATCTTATATTTCTACACACAGCATCTTTATCATTCCACTAATGTTGTCAACTTACCGCCATCAACGGAACCTATGAGACAATATTAATAAAAAGTAACTAGTGAATATTAAATTTCCCACAAATACAACAAGTTAATTTTTGCGATAGTAAAATTTCAATTAATAATATTACAATTATATATATGTATATATATATCGTTCAAATTTTATGTCTAATATAGTACAAATAATAAAAATATATGTAAATGAAAATAACGAAAACTGTCATAAATAAATGGATTATGCAAAAACTTCCAAAATTATTGCAAAGTTAAAAATAATTTTTGCATGCATATATACGTATTTTTTATTACGGTATAATTGAAAAAGGAGGTTTAATAGAATTATTAAACAATGAGATTCCTCGACCAAGTATTTTTATTAATCCCTAACTTTCGTTACAAAGAAAAATTTAATATGTTGACAACATTTGCTTTTCATTTTTCAATAAATATGTACTTTTTTTTTTTCTCAAAATCACTTAAACTGACAAAATTTATTTGCGCTGTCGAACAAAGTTCTTTGTTAATTTCCACGTTAAAAAATTTAATAATACTTTTTCGAATTTTCAAAAAAAGTTTAAGTAGATTTCAATTTGATGTCATTGAATTTAATATTCTTTAACACTATTTTTGTATGGGACATTACAATAAGAAAAAAATTGTAAAAAAAAACAAAATAAAATTAAGAGAAAACATTGCAGTTGCTATCATAAATATTTGACCCTTTTACAATATAATTATTTAATATAAATTAGTTCTTAAAAATTATCTCGTGTATAACAAAATTACTTACATGAAAAAAAAAAAAAGACAAAGCAGCAGAAATAATAATATCCATCTCTGAAACATTCCGGTTTTTTTTTAAAGAAATGATTTTGTTCAACTGTAACTTTTGCAGCTGTTGACATAAAATTATAAAGGGCACTGAA
The DNA here is from genome assembly GCA_021605095.1 of Caerostris extrusa. Lineage (NCBI taxonomy): Eukaryota > Metazoa > Arthropoda > Arachnida > Araneae > Araneidae > Caerostris > Caerostris extrusa. Next base: position 31,046 of record BPLR01008547.1, on the reverse strand, counting down.
GATCTTTAAATGTTGTTAACTTTATGGTCTTTTCTGTCTATCAACTACCATTTCTGGTTAGGTTGGTTTTATTTCAAGAGCAGCTGGGAGCAGTTAACTCACACAGAAATTTATATTTACCTATACCCTTAATACTTAAATATATGTTTGAAATATTTCTTTTAAATGGCATGTTTCCGAATATATATATATATTGTTCACAATAGACAGAAAACTTGTCATTTAAGTGATAATTTCAACATTATGTGGGAAAGCACGATAAAAATCTAAATTTTCCTTTTTTTCTCCCTCATGTATGGTTTTTTTTCTTATGAATCACTTTTTACATAGAAAACCCCATACACAGGAGAACTGTCAATCATGTCAATTATAGGACGGTAGAAGCAGTTAAATACGGCAAACCATTATCCAGCCAGTTTTCAAAATTAGTTTAGCATTGCCTATGTTTAATACTCACTACAATACCCAAATGTTCTATGTTGAGCCTATGTTGATTATCCAATAGGTCTTTTGATAATTTTATTTATTAATTATTTAGCATAAGAAAGTTTTATCCGAAAAGTTGTGAAAAAAACAGTCATGTAAGTCTTCCTTTTATGTTTTACAGCGCTCAGGTGAAGAAACTGATTAGGTCAATCCATGTCTTTAAAGGATAATTAGCACAAATAATAGAGGATAGTTAATAAATGATTTTAGGCACTACTATTACCCATAAAGGAAAGGAATTCCAAACGTCACATAAAATTTTCTAATATAATAAAAATCCTGTCCATAATCTAGTTATTATATTTTCTGGTTATTCTTTGAAACATTAAGGTTTATGCTAGTAGGCAATATATATATATATATATACATATATATACTGAATTGACATATATACAGAAAACTGACAAGGAATGAACTAAAAAAAAAGCAATTAGTTTCAGAAACAACAACAGTACTCATTACATACATATGCTTCTAAGATCATCACAATCAAAATTGTATAACATAATCACAATACCATTTGTTATACAAAAATAATAAAGTGACTTTTATTCAGATTCCTTCAAAAAAAAAAGAAGAATAATGCACACACGATCAAAGTACAGGCTTTCCCAGCAACGAAACCGAAAATCATTAGGCAAACTTTTACAATATCAAAAGGATGCAGGGGTTAGAACCATTGACAGATCAGAAAAAGAAAAATATTTTTGCAATAACATAGATTAACAGGGTTGCAAAGCACGTCATCCGAAAAAATCAGTTAAATCAAAGAAGTTAATTAGAACCTAAAAGAAATACTTAAAAGCACAAGAAATTAAAACCTAAAAAAAATTAATTATAACATACGGGGGCCTTCAAAGGAATATGCTTACACCTGTTTGGTAAATAGCCAACCCATATTTTTCTGCACATTAGATTACTGGATCAAAGTGCGTACTTCTTGACGTATCCGGTTGCATGGAGTAGACAGACTCAATTGAAGAAAAGTAGTTCAAAAATTAAGCTTCTTTTACTTAGAAAAATTCGACAGATGACATATGAGTCATTTCACATCACTTCTTGATGAGTCATTACACATCTAGAAAATCAGCTTGAAGATTGTTTTTAAATGAGCACTATTTGATAATATATCATGATACATTTTATAAAAAAGTTGAATGGCTGAATACAATTAGGTCCTCCACATACTTGTTTCTGGCTTAGGTAATAATTTTTCGGAAGTAGTGTAGGTAAAGATCAGCTAGTATTCATGAATACTTAGTTTCTTGTGAAATACCTTGAGTTCTAATGTTATATTCTCATTATTGTAAAATATATTATTAAATAAGCAGAGAATACAGCGTTTTATCACGCCGTCGAAGTTTACTTTTAGAAATTATGACAGTTGTGTAAAGTGAGTTTAAGATATATTGAAAGCTTTTAAGAGGCATACTGGTAAAGAGATCCTTAAAATCAAAGGTATTTATATAAAGGATATTATTTGAAGAGTCATTTAAGAATTTTAAAATATATTTATTGCTATTAATAATCAATGAGTATGAGTCTGTCATTATGTGACTGGATTTTAAGGGGATTTAAAATTTTTTCTTCTGATTTATCCATATGTCGAGGTATCATAGGTGACTAAATGATTATATGATATTGCTGTAAATTTTCGGATGTATTGGCACATAAAGGAATTTGATGGAATGGCTAATGACTTTAAAGAATTTGTCAACAGCGATGATTACATAAGAGTTGTTTTTATAGATTTGTATGTATAAACATTATTGCGTTTTTCGTCCAGCAATTTAAGTTAATGTAGTTTAAAGAGAAAAGAATTCCATCTTTAATGACAATTTCTATCAAAATTTAGTCATAAATCGTCCATAAATAATCCCTTAATATCTTCAATAGATTAGATCCTATCCTATGTCACTAACTATAATACTACACCAAAAGCTACACCAAAGAAATTCTTTTGACCTGACAGCGCGTGTAATAATGAAATGTTCTTGGAGATACTTATTATATTTATTAATGAAGTGTAATTGTAGAAGATACAGAACCTGTAAGAATGGAATTAGTTAAGAAGGCATATATAATAGTTCAAGGTTCATACACATGGACATATTCGAACAACAACTAAGAATTTTCCGGTTATAAAAAAGATATTTTTCACCAGCTGCTAGTTATCCCCAAAAAAATTTCATAAGAAAATGTTGATTGCACAAATGTATAAATATTTTGAGCAAATTTCTCAATGGAACAAATATTATTGGTTTATCGGGCTTCAAAACAATATATTTAAGTACTTAATATTTTTTTCTGAGTTTGATGCCTTGAAATACATAACAAAATAATAAAATATCATGTTTAATAATGACTGTTAAAAAGATAATTAATATTTATTTGCTTATTTAAATTTCATTCCTCGTATCCAATGAGTTATTTTTATTTAATATTTGCATTTAATATCTTTTTTTACTTTAAGTGTTTTTTATAATTTAATTTCTGTTGTCATCAAATTGAATTTTTTTTCATATTTAATTGCTTTAATTAAGTAAAGACGTGAAACGATTTATATTATGGTAATCTATATCCTAAGCGTTTCCAATAAGATACTTTTCACCGTTATTTATTTCATCGAAACTCATTATAAGCTTAAAATCATAATATGTAAGCTTAAAAATCATAATATGTAAGCTTAAAATCATAATATGTAAGCTTAAAAACATAATATTTAAGCTTAAAATCATGGATAACAAATAATAACAATTTTATAACAAAAAAATTTAAGCTTGAAATCATAAGTTTTAAGCTTAAAATCATAACATCAGCTTAAAATCATAATGTAAGCTTAAATCATAATATTTAAGCTTAAAATGATAATATTTAATTTATTGGTGGAATAAAGCTGGTTGAAGACAAGTAATATCTACTTATTTGTAATAACTTATTGTATGAAATATTTCTTCTTTTTCTGATTGTTGTTGATCATGTAACGGAACATTGCTTACAAATCTTTCATCAAAGACTACAATTTTTGACCAAAGCATTAGAACGTCCATGTGTATGACATTAAATAATAAATGATTTTAGATTCATTTTAAAAACGGCAGGAAATCATCTGAAGCACTCTATTATCAAAACATTTTAATCCATCTAAGTGGTATTTTACCAACTCCTAATTCATTAGCTGCACTTCAGACTGACAATTTTTTTTTTCTCAATTGACACATGAATCTTCCATAAATAATCACTTAATATCTCCAGTAGATTAAGTCCTATTCCATGTCGCTAGCTATAATATTAACATTTAAATATAGCAAAATGTTCAACTACACCAAAGAACTTCTTTGGCCTATCTCACACCAACTATATCCGAAATATTTGGTTGTCAGAAATTTTTCATAATCTAATGTGATATCTATAATGATCGTCATCAGGTGATCTTATCATCTAATCTATCAATGCTATAGGCTAGTTTAATCTTTCATGGTCAATTTCTGCAATTTCGAATCTGAACTTTGCTATTTTTCCCTTAATTCATATATGTGCAGTATGTTATATAAATATGTGAAAATCTTGTTAATAACGTTAAATTTTTATCAAAAGTTGTAATTTTTATTCACAAGTTTAAGTTATTACAATAGATTTCTTTAATTTCAACCATGTGTAATCATGTAATGTTTTTTTGAAATATTTTCAAAGAATGTTAAGCATATCATATCATTCAAATAAACTTAGATTAGTGAAAATAAAAAATATCAACGATATAATTGGTATTACTAAATAATTTAGTATGCATTTGGGTTGTAAATTAAACTCATTCACCAATTATTTTTTTTCCCTCTTTGTAAAATGGTGGATTTACAGAAAGAACTATAATGGATCTATTGATAAATTTATACTATATTCTTCAACAAAAAATGTATTCTAAATAAAATGGGTAAATAAGAAACTGTAAGAAGAAGATATATTTTATGTTTGCATTTTTCTTTTTTTTTTTTTTTTTTACATCCCATTTGATACAATTCATTTTTATAATTTTGCTTTCCAATTTTACATCTTTTTATATTTTTATGACCATAGAAGTTATAATCTTCTATTTTATGTATTACTAGCACATATAACCCAGCATTACATAGCTTCAGTAAATAAAACGTTAACTTTTTTATATAAAAACCATAAGTTGGGAAGTTTTACTTCAAATATCAGGAATTCTTAACCTTTTTGTTCTATGGATCTTTTATCCAAGTAAAATGAAGATAATGGAAGCCTTTGTCAAAATGTTTTTAAATACAAAAATAAAATTTAAAAAATTCAACTGTAATAAAAAACCATTAAAAAATTTTTATTCAATAACAATGATTCAGCTCTTTCCGAGAAACATTAAATAATAATAAAATTCATTATAAATCACATAATAATTCAAATTATATTATTAAAAATTTGCCATGGTGAATATTAACCAATGCCTTTTAATGTAAATTAAACATTGTTTTAATTGCGTAAAAGTGTAAATTCTTATACCTTAAGTAGACCATAAGGTATAAGAAAATTGATGATTGCATGTGCAAAATCAAAATTTATTGCATGTTCATGGGGATTGCATGTAAATTTATCAATATATGTAAGCAAATATACTACTATTGAAATTTTGTTTCTATTTCTTGGATTTTTATAACCAAGTGGATGTTTTATTGAAAATACTACTTACGTAAGATTTAGAAAATGTAAAATTAAAAAAGACATTTCTTAATCCTGCATTTTTTATTATTTTATTATTCAATCAAAATTATTGAAAGAAAAATACAAATTTAGATGGAGGTTTTTTTTCTCATTTTCATTGCAACTTGTTTCACCAACTCAGTGTTTCGAATACCCGTACTGCAAAATAAAATTTTAAAAATTAATTATCTTATTGTTTAAAAATAATAATAATGAGATAATTATAATCAGATGTTTGAAATGACAATCACAGTTTAGAAATTCCAAAAAATAAAAACACAAAAATGAATAGAAATTTCATCAGAAACACTGAAAAACCATTATTGTTAAAATCAGGTGTCTTAACTACAGAACTCAAGCTAAGATCAGCCCTTCCGAGCACTGGGAAATCGGTTCCTGGAAGCATTCAAAAACATATCTTGGATACTGGACAATGAATTTATTATTTACCTAACAAATAATAATAATCAAATATTTTATTTATAAGGGAAAAATGCACAATAACTGATATACACTGGGGTGCAATATTTAAGCAGCGATGTAATTTTTGAGAAAGCAGCCGAGAAAGTACAGAAGGCTTGTTGTGATCAGTACAATGGACACCCAATTAGATAAAAATTGGGACAATAGATTACATTGAACTGAATGACGAAAAGGTGCTGTTTAAAGACATACACAGGGCATTCACAAATGAGTTCATATATGCAATATTGTAAGAAAAAATCTAGATGACTTTAAAATGATTGGCAAGTAATAGAACAAGCGTAACTTAAAAGATTTGAATCGACAAAGTGTCCTTTCAAGGTCTTGAAAAGCCTTTCAAATCGAGTGTGCAGTGATATGAAAGGCTCATGGTAGTCGGTCAAGAAAAACAACGCCAATGGTTTGCCGATATATCATCTGCAGACCAAAAGAGTTCTACACCAGTCAGTGGGCAACATTGTTCAGCAGTTAACATGCGGACAGACTCTTTCATAAAATTAGCCAATCCACTTTCCCATCAGTGGCACCGCATAGACTTGTGCACTGAACACAAAGACTGGGTATCTAATTATTTAAGTAGAATCCTCTTTATAAATTGAGCTTTTTAAGGCCTATTTTTATTACTTACAGTATTCGTTGTATACATTTTTGCATTAGTTTGCTTCATTCATTGTTTAAGTAATCAACTTTGCCTCTGTATTCTGAAATTTATGTCTCCCAGGTGATTTGTTGCGGATTTAAGGGAGAAACAAAGGGAAATAAAATAATATTTGATTAAATATTAAGTACCAGTGTACATCAATCCATGCTGATTTGTTTAATATTATGTCTTATTTTAAAATTCGTGATATTTATGTGGCTGTGTTTTTTCTATTAAAATTTATTTTCAATTACCCTCGACTTTTGAATAATTATTACTTAAATATATATTATTACGCAATATTTTTTAAATAATGACGAGAAATAAAAACAAGGGAATATTTTGACCAGAATTTTTTTTTATTTCTTAATTTAACCAACCATTTATTTTTCTAATATATATAAATGAAAATATTTAATAATTTTAGAATTTTTTTTTTTGTTAAAATATAGTTTGTACTAATAAACAACATTTTGCATTAGTGAAATTATACATGGTTAAAAAAGTATCTTATGTTTATGCAAATAATTTAACTGCAATTATTGTCTTACAGTTTTATTTAACGAATTTTTGTTTTTTGAAAATTGTATTTTTTTATACTTGCTCCAATAATAAAACATAAAATATTGAAAATATTTTATTCTACTTACTTTTGATGGCAAACAGGCTTTCAATTATTCAATCATTTACACTAAAACATAAAAATTTATAGGGAAATACATTAAATCTTTTTTAATGATTTTATTCACATGTACAACTAAAAATATAATAGATTTTTGTTGATTTCATTTAAAATAACTAATTGATTGTTAATATCATGCATATTTAAAATACCACATGGAATATACGTTAATTTTAGTAAACATTTTTATGTAATCAAACAATTTGGTTAAAATACAGCATTTCTTAATTATTGTTTTATGTATTACTACTTGCATCACGTATGTAAATCAGAGCCGATTAATTCAAGCAAAAAAATCGTGATTCTTTCAACTTATTTAAATCACTTCTGGTTTATGAAACTAAATTTTAAGCAACATTTTTTTTTTTTTGTTCTAATGCAGCAGGCAAACACTTAATTGTCTTCAACACCTTAAGACAAGCGCTGCACCGACGTTACTCACTTAGCACTACCCAGGAGGTGTCTCCATAGCTTGAAAGATAAGCTACGGACGCGGAGTAACAATACCCACGCAACGCTGTACTATCATGTTAGACCGGGACCTATGGTTTAAAGTGGATTCGAACTACTACAACGTCCATAGCACTGCCGGGACTCGAACCTCGTGCCCCAGAGTGCTTGCCACTAGGCCATTCATGCCCAATTTAAGCAACATATTCATTGCAAAATAAGTGATATATAAGTATATATGTAAGTAAATACTGTTCAGATATAAAAACAAACAATATGAAAGCTGAGCAATAAATGTGCATTTTTACTAATATGAAAGCCTGGAAACATTATATACTCATATTAAGTCTCTTATAGTATCAATACGACCAGCATCTGAATGTCATTCTCATAGAAAACTGCCACCCGATTTCTTAACCACTTCAGCACGCCCATTTTGAAAACGTCATTATCCTTTGTGCTCTTTTAAGTGCAAAAACAAATGATAATTGGTTGCGGCTAAGTTAGGGCAATATAGAAGGTGATTAAAGACAAGTAGCACTAAGAGATTTTGGGTTCGATCAGCCCGTTGTGAAAGAGCATTATCGTGAAACAAAACTATCCTTCTACTGAACATGCCAAGTCTTCAATTTTGGATTGCACGATGAAGATTATTCCAGGTTTCCCAATATCTGTCTGCAATGATTGTGCTATTCTGAAATAAGAAATTCCCAACCCACGCAGATTGCCCATCCCAAACACAGTGCACCTGATTTTTGGGGGGCTAAAACTGTTCATTTGGGTGAATTGAATGCCTTCATTCTATGGACTTATTTTTAATTTGTATAACATGAATGATCCATATTATATAGTGAGAATTTGGGTTTAAAACTTAACCCCTTGAACACTGCAACTCTCGAGAAAAAGTCAAAACACTGGCTAAATTATTGGTTTTGTGCAACTCAGTCATATTTTTGTAACTCGGTTTGAACAAAGCTTTCTCTAGTATAAATTCCCAAATACGATTTCATTTAGAATTTTTAAAAGTGGAGGAATATTATTAGAAAATGAGGAAAACGTATAGCGTTTGATTTCTCGAATTCTTGAATCTCATTTCTGCACCAGCTCTGCTTAGGTTATCTTTTAAACGCTCTAAACTATTTTTTATCTTTCCATCGCTCATAGCTTTCTCTCCATATACTTCACTAATAGGTCGATGAATTTTAGCCAAAGTCATATCTCTTGCATTTAAGAAACTTAAAATACAACATATTCTGCAATCGATGGGATTTTTAATCACCAGAGACCTTTTAAATAAATGTCGATGCAAACGAAAAAAAACTACCAAAATGGCATCTTTAAATAACCGACAGATGAAAATACTTAGTGAGCATGTATAGAATAGCGATTGCAACGCTATAGTGAACACAATTCAAAACATTTAAAAACACGTTTTGTATTATTTATTTGTAATGCTTAATGTTCTGTTATCTGCTGTTAATGTTCTGTTATCTGCTATGTATACATCTTATGTATTCTAACGTTCTAACAATGTATTTTCAAGTAATTTTATTTTTAATGTTATCTTTTATGAGATAATATTAGTTGCTTATATTATTCAAAGTTATTGAAATTATAATCAAATTTTTGGGAATTGTGACATTATGAGATATTGTTGAGATTTTTAACACTATGAAATAGTGTTGTGAGTTTAGACATTGTGAGATATTGTTTTAAATTTTGATATTATTACACGACTATTTTTAGATAGTCGTATATTTTCTACAGGTAGTGTAAAGATTACTAACCTCAAAAAACCTTATGTTGCACAAAGTTCGATGCTCTTTTCAATATATAACTTCTTGTAAGTAACAATTAACAACAAAATAAACAAATGTTTTGTATAAATAACTTACATGCTCCTATAATATCTAAAAGAAAAAAAAATACTTGTTAAGACAAATTAATGCTGAACAGACTATTTCAATAACTAAGTACTAATAAGTATTGTACTTTTCACTAACTCCTAGATATCCTACTGCATAATTAAGTAGAATTGATTCTTAACACCAAAACAATTACAAATTTCTATAAAACTCGTAAGACATTAAATTAATATGAGAATTTAAACTGTTTTAATAAATTCTCACATATAATTAATAGATAATAGAGAAGCCTGAGAAAAAGCCCGCCCTAAGTTCATGCCCCTAAATATTCTAATGTGTAGATGGGTTTATACTGCTAAAAAATTGAAAGACTAATTTGTAGGTATAAAGCTAGGTTAGTTGCTTTGGGACATAACCAATGTAAAGATGAGACATATGAGGATACTAAGAAACCTACTTGTAAATTTTTCACTTGTTAGAATGGATTTTTTTATATAATATTTGATTACATGTTAAAATGAACTCACTGGCAACTAGATAAAATGTTCTTACCTGTATGCTAAACTTAAGGGAAATTTTTATATAAAACAGCCACAGGGTTTTGAAAATTCAGTTAAGATTGACCATGTTTGTTGTTTAGGGAAGGCCGTTTATGAACGTCACATAAAGGGAACGAGTGATATTATAAGTTTAATAAAGTTCTAGAAAATTTAAGTTTCACTAAATTTAAATGCTGTAATTGTGTATATATTTATAAAAATTTTTTTACTGTTATTGTTGTATATAGATGATATTATTATCTGTAAATCCCAAAAGATATTGATGTTATTTCTTTGTTACAGAGTAAATTTGATGTTAAAATTTTAGGAAAAAAAATCAGAAATTGTTGGGTATTGAATTTTGTAATGGTCAATACTTCAAACATCAGATATATATATATGTATTAATATAGGTAAAATTTGTCAAAAATTTTCAAAATTTAAATATCCTCATGCATAAATTTAATGTTAAATTTATCTTGAGATGAAAATTTAAAGTGAATCTATTATTCTGATTCTGATTTTGTCTCTAATAAGGAAGGTAAAGTCTCAAAGGTGGAATGGTTTTCATGATAGATAAAGTTCCAATTTCCTCGCATACTTTTAAATATAAATGTGAGTTTGTCTACTATAGAAGCAAAATATATATATCGTTATCTGAAAACTGAAAAGGAGGCTATTTGGATTCAAAACATAATAAATGAATTTAAGATTTTGGGCGTTGAATTTTTAGTTCAACCCATGGTATACTGTGACAATCAATCTGCAATAATTTTAAGTTCATCTATAGATAATCACAGGACTAAACACATTGACGTCTGTTTTCTTTTTTTTTTTCTTATAAAATTTAGTCGAAAAAGATTTTAAAAAATTAAATATTGTAACAGTAAGAATAATATGGCTGATATATTTACCAAGCCTTTGACTAAAGAGGCAGTTAATTAATTTTTGTAGTGAATTTGTGTGTAATTTATATTTATAAATGTCGTGAAATCATAAAATGTGTCGGTTTATCTGGCTGGCTGCAGATAAGTGATTTAGATTGATCATAATTATGTGTAAACCAACAGTCTGGGTTTTTTTTTTTTTTAAGTTTTACTTTTTTATATTCAATGAATTTTCTTAAATTAAAAGAGTGATTCTTGCTTACTCTACATTACAGCAATTTGCTAATTTTCCGACACATAAGTGAAGAATAGTCTGCACAACGAGTATAGTAAGTTTAAACAATGTTCTCTGAGTCGCCTATCAATGTTTCTTGTTGTAACTGAGGTTCCGATTTCACATCAGATCAGTGCTCCAAATCAGATGCTGCAAAAGTAGCTCTATACCTTTCCATTTTTCGTTCAGTCGTTGCGTTGACACTATATTTAGCCATGATTCAAATATTCCTGTCAACATCATCGAATAAGGGCTTAATGGTCCTAATGTCGAGCGATATTTCGATTTGACTACCCTACTTTCTTCAGCCCAATCGCGTTTTTCTTAATGGATGCATACTCTCTCACTGTGCTTAAACACGTATGCGTATCATTGGTACAATCAGAGTAAGTGGACGAAATCAAATGGGAATGGAAATTATGGCCTAGAATTATAATTTCTCTTTTACACACAATTCGGATAATCAATTGCGATGGCCTGCTCCTGTCTTTTTAATCATTCGCCACCAAAATTTAATCACTTAAATGTACAAATAATGAAAAATCTCGTTATAAAGAGATAGCTTTTTCTTGGTGCATTTTTTTTTTTGCAGAGTATAGTATACTAAAGTATTTTTAATATTTATACTATACATATCCATATTAAACGGTACTCAAAATTTTCTATCATTGAAGCATTCAAAGTTACCCAAATTTTATGTTCAACAATTTTATGAGATAATTTCCTCAAGGTCAAATTTTAGGAAAACTATTATCCCTAATGAACATTTATGATGCTAATAATATGAATAGCAGTTACTTGATGATACATTTTATTTATCTTAATATTTCAAATTTTTATCATAATAAATTATTTATTTAACTTAATAGCATAAAATTTATTTTTAAAATGTTTCTTTTAAATACCAAACAATTATAATTTAAAAATCATTTTAATAAAAAATGTAATTATTGTACTTACCATCTACAGCATTTCCAACTGTTGAATTAAAGAGGGAAAAGGAATATTATTGTATCATAGTAACAAACAAGCAAATAAAGATAACTTCAATGCCACTCACTCATTAGAGTTACCTGAAAATGCTTGGTGTTTAAATATCAAATATTAGTTTATTTTGTAGCAAACATGCTACAAATTTTTTAAAAATCACACTAAGTGTTTTATGTAATAGACAACTTTAAAATATAAAAATGTTGTTTTTAGAAAAAAATGCAATCTCTAATTCAGTTGTTGAAAATTTTACTGATTAGTTTATTTTTAGTTGATATTTATATTTATTTAGTATTTAGTTGAAAACATTTATGTCACACCAAGCTGAAAGCGCAAATTCGATCGTTTACTCGCCACCGAAAAGTAATATGGAAATTAATACTCCCTTTGCCATGGAGAGCTGGGCGGATGTTTGGGACAAATTGGAAAAACAAATTGGAAAGCATGGAATGGATCCATTTTTAAGGGGAAACAATAATAAAAATGGATATCAAAAATCTGCAAATTTTAAGAGGAAGAAGAATGTTTTAAAGGTACTTAAGGTAGGAGTTATTTTATTACACACAAGTCAGTTTTGGTTATGCTGCACCAAACAATTTAATTATGTTTATAATAAGTCATTAAAAAAGATAAAATGCTTCTTTCCTTTAAAAATAAGAGCAGAATAAAATAGTTTACTAAACATATATAATATTAAAATAATATGGATTTCGCAAAATTTAAATATAGCGCCTAAAAGCAGTAGTAAGACAGCATTAAAACATTTCTTTTTATTATTCCTAATTTCAAATTAAATTTTTGTTACAATTTCTAATAAATAGGGCATTCAATTTATTCAATAGAAATTTCTAATATTTCTCACGAAAAATTACGTTTAAAAATAAAAAAGTAATAAAATTTATAAAAAAATAACATAATATGGGCATAATATAAGCAAGGTTTGAAACATCTGAATGAACTCTTTCATATTATATAATGAAAATGCATTTTTAATGTGTGTACTTTAACAAACAGTATTATAAACTGACATATGATACAATAAGCTGATGAATATGAATTTCAATAAATTTTGCGACTAAATAATTTTGAAAAATTTAACCCACAAAAAAAAATTTATACATATAGTTGGATTTCTGGTTTCTTGAACAATATGTTACATTAAAAGGGATCTATCTTAATTGAAAGTTACACTGGGAGTTTCCGAAAAAATGTCTGGAAAAAAAAGAGGAAAAATTAGAAACTCGAAATTTTGTGAAACAGTTGTTCGATTTTCAACATTCTCAAATTGTTTTACCATTTCACCTTTCTTTTTTAATTATATCTGGTTCATCTTGATATCTTAAAAATGAGAAAATTGCACGCAGAATACATAATACCAAATATGTAACACGTGAGGCTGAACAAGAATCTTTTATTTCTATGGAATTCTTCAAAAACAATTTCTGCAATATTTTTGCTACACAGCCATAAAATATTAAATCGAATAATTAAAAACATCTTTATTTTAAAATTTAAAAAAAAATCTTACCTCCATTAACAATACCTTTAAAAAAAAGGACATTTTTGAAAGTGTATATTTTTAAAAGTTTGTTTTAAAATTTACAAAATAATTATAAAAATATTTTTAAAAATAAACATTTGGGCAAAGTGGAAAAGCATTTTCTTTTTCTATTTTTTATGCTTTCGCGGGAAAATTAATGGAATATTTTGAGAAAATATACACGTTTCAGATTAATGAATAAATGTCTTTCATTCCACTGTGGATTTTCATTTAGCGAAGTTAACTGAAAAATTATGCAAAGTTTCAATTTTTAGGGATTTTTTTTTTTTTCAATTTTAGATGTTTTCGTCCGGATAACGCGAAAATGTTCACGTTTTTTTTTCCATTATTTTCATATTAAATATTCTATCTATTTGTATTCCAAAAATTAAATATTGATTCACATAAATTTTTAATAAATTGACATTTTAGTAAAACGTTAGTAGTCCAGTTTCACTTTGAGGTTTTAAATATGCAAAACTAACCGAAAATGACGTAAATATTCACTTTTCAGTGTTTATTAAACTTTCTTTCCTTTCTTCAAGTAATAAGGAAAAGTTGTAAAATCATATAAGTGCAAAATAATAGAGTAATCAATAAATATCTTCTGATTAGACTATTAAATATTATATTGAACAATAATTGGTGCTAAAATGGGCAATAGCAATATTACATGCTCATATTTATATAGCAAAGATGTGAATTGTTGCGGTTATAGAAAAAGTACAATTGGTTGATATTATAATCGATAGCCGTTCGATTGTTCTAAGATAATTTGTTATTCAGCGAATTTAGCATCAAATTAATTTTACAATAATATATAAATTATTCTTACAATCATATTTTTATTTTTAATTACTCAATGTTTCGTAATAATTTCAATTCAGTAAAAATTAACTTAATAAAAACGTTTATAACATAAAATGTTACTGAAGCGAACTGAAGATGATTTCGAAAACGGCTCGTAGAATATTTTGGCAATTATCTTTATCATTGTGCATTCTTTTTCTAATTTTTTTCAATAATTGATATAAATAATATGTATGCTATGTACTAAAAGTTACACGTTTTATTGAAACTGAACAAATATTTGTATTGCTAAAAATTTCTATTTTGGAATAAATTCATTAAAAACTTATTTTTACATTCCACTAAAAACAAGGGTCTCCAAACTTTCCAGTCTTAGGGCCATACTGTTTACTCCAGTAAGTACCAAGGGCCAAAACCGTTTTAATTTTTCTGCCATTATCTATAATTTCTAGATTAGTCGCCGAGTACGCGCTCTGGGCGAGCATACGCTTGCTAAATTCGATGGTTCAGTTACTACAATTATTATTGTGTGTATCGATAAGACCATGACACTTGACGACATCTAGTGGTCAAAAGCGGAAATAGGTAGGTAATATCCTTTATCGCTAACAGATGATGCTAGTAGCAGTTTTGAAAGCGCAGTAACAATTAAACATTCGTGAATAACCTCATTGATTCGAGAAGATTCTGGTGTATTCCACTCAATTCGAGATCGCAGTAATTGGAATATAAAAAGCTAGTGACGCGACCGCGACTCAGTCTACCTAGGGAAGGCGAAGGAAGCGAAACTGTGTTTATTGCGAAGTAAAAATGCGTAACCCCGTTTAAAAGACCAATCCGACCAACGTCCATACGTAACTTTATTTTGATTTAACTTGTAATTTTTTTGTGTGATTTACTAGTATGGAAAAGAAACGAAAAATAGACAATGAATGGAGAACATTCAAAGGTCAATGGAACTTTCATTATTTCATGATTGAGTCTAGTAATAAGGTGCTATGTTTGATTTGTCATAGCCATTCTCAAAGAATATAACATTAAAAGTCATTATGAAACGAAATATTTTCAAAATTACTCAAAATATACAGAAAGTTTGCGGATAGAAAAATTTGAAACTTTGAAGCGCGGATTGAAATTGCAGCAATGCTTACGAAAGTCAATATTGAACAAGAGGCTGCAACTAGTGCCAGTTTTCATGTGGCTCTTGAAATCTCTAAACGCGGAAAACCATTCACCGATGGAGAAATGATCAAAGAATGCGTAATTGCAGTAACCGAAGAAATGTGCTCCGAAAAGGTAAATTTATTTAAAACTGTCAGTTTGTCAGCAAACACCATGGCTCGGAGGGTACAAGACATCGCAGAAAATATATCACCTCAACTGTCTGGCAAAAATTAACATCTTGAGTGGTTTTCTCTGGAGTCAACGGATGTGTCAGATACGTCTCAGGTGTTGATTTTTATTCGAGGAGTAAATAAAAGCTATGAAGTGTATGAATAACTTGATATTGATAGTATTCACGACACGACTACTGGGGTAGATATTTTTAAGGGAGATGACAATGCCATTAATAAAAAAAACCTATGATGAAAAAATTTGAAATCTATTACAACTGATGGAGGCAAAAACATGTGTGGTAAAAATAAAGGAGTGGTTGCACTTGTATCAAAGGCAGTAGAAAATGATGGTGGTTCAAAACCATTAGTCTTACGTTGTATCGTTCATCTACAGTCCTTGTGCGGAAAATGTTTGGATATGTCTGAAGTTCTAAAACCAGTCATATCAGTTGTTAATTTCATCATATCCACTGGCTGAATATTACCGCCAATTCCGAGAGTTTATTAAAATGATTTACCATATCATACTGCGTTGGCTTAGTTGCGGAAAAGTACTGCGGCGCTTTTTGAACTTCGAGAAAATCGAAATTTTTTTGAAGGAAAAGAATCGCCCTCTTACTGAATTACAAAATAGCGAATGGCTATGGAAGTTAGCATTCTATGTCGATTTGACAAAACATATGAACGAACTAAATTTGAGATTGCAAGGAGAAAACCAGCTTCTCCCTGATCTATACACTAATATCAAATCGTTCCGGCAGAAAATAATATTGTTTCAATCACAATTACGTAAAAAATGTTTCACACATTTTAAAACATGTGAAATATTCAGCCGCACTACTGCGACTGAGTTTCTCGTCGATTTTGCAGTCGAAGTTTTGAGTGCTTTGAAGATAAATTTTGATACTCGTTTCTCAGACGAAGATTTTCAAAATCCTTTTAATACTTACATTGAAACCCTAGCCCCGGAACTTCAAATGGAAATTACTAATTTACAGTGCAGTGATATAATTAAAAACAAATATCAAAACTCGTCTTTGTTGGAGTTTTATAAGAGTCTTCAATGATACAATTAAATATACAATTAAATACAAACTAATCTCTTTTAATAATTAACTACAAATCTCTTTTAATAAAATTAATCCGCCATTGTCAGTGAAAAATCACACATAAATCTCATTAATATTTTTTTACAAGTGGATACCCGGGGTTTCATTCGCGGGAAATTAGTTTTTCCGTTCTTGAGGGATTTTCAGGACAAAAAAATCGTATGTTGATTCAGGATATATACATTCCAAACATCGACATACATGCATATGCGATACTCTTTACCCCAACATAATTACCGAGGGTAACCGCGGGATGTTCATTTGTTTATAATGTTAGTGGGATTCATTTCAATTATTTGTTAGTTGTTATGCTTAAATTAAATTTCTGCGTATTATGCTTGTGATTAAGCTTTACCTAGCAAGTAAATAAAACAGAGTAATTATCATTCTGTGTTTTTTATCCAACTTATTGCAGCAACAATAAGCTACTCGCTGTCGCGGGCCGGATTGATGACACTGGCGGGCCGAATTTGACCCGTGGGCCATAGTTTGGAGACCCCTGCGCTAAAATAAAACACTGAATGCATTTAAGCTTTATCGCCACATCTCGAATATTATATTCGAATACTTATTTTTATAGCACATTATCATTAAAAACAAACTAATTGTGCATTTGAAGTAAAAAGAATTTAAGAATTTTAAGAATTAAAGAATTTTTTATCACATTTTATGAGATATTTAGAATAAAAGAACATCTCCACTCACTTGATACACCCTTTCCAACTGAAAAATTAATAACAGTTTAAAATAAAAAATAGAATTCAGATTCATTTAGAAATATTTAAAAATTTGATTATAAAAATCTTGTATTTATAAAAAATGTAATTATAAAAATCATTTCATTTAACAAAAAAAATCTGGGTTAATGCATCCTGCTATCTCTTTCCAATAAATGAAGTAATAATTCATATATAATCCATTTTTCACTACTACTTGATCAAAAATTATAAATAACAAAAAAGAATTTTAATGCTGTAATTATTGTATTTCAATTCAACATTTATAAATACATAAAACTATATTGACATTGTTTCATCTGTTGATAAATTATTAATAACATCTTTTTAATAATTCAATATACTGAGACTATTTGCTGATAATTATAATTAATAAATAATATATAGAAAATTAAATGTAGTCTATATCATTACATAAAAATCCCAAATAATTTTATTACAAAAGATTTACTCTCATAAAAGTTTAGGTATTTCAACAGGAAGCAAAGATTTTGTTAATAGTACACTTTATTAACACAATTTTTATTATTCTTGAATTTGTATAGGCAATTTAATTGTGATTCAAAAATAACAAATAGCCTAAAAAGAAAATGTAGATATTTGTAATAAAAAGATTAGGACGAAATATCGAGAAAAAAAAAAAAAGAAAATATTAAAATTTTTGTTAAAATTAGAGAAATTTCTTAGAAATATTTAAAAGCAGGAAAACTAAAACGAGTAACATCTTCTACAGCTATTTCTATCAAACTATTTATTAAAAAGCATGTATTATTTAACATCTTTGAAATGTTATAGTTAATGATAAAACATTTTTGGATTATGAACTAAATTTATGATTAGAAAATCTAAATCATTTTAGTTAGTATAAATTGCTAAATTTTTCATGTTTATTATGAACGATAATTTGCCAATTTATTTTATGTATATATTTGTTAAAAATAAGTTTCATGTTTACTTACGTCCGCCTACAACCACTGTTGAAAAAGAAGAAAAAATTCAATTTAAAAAGTGGAATATAAAACAATAATTTAGTAATTTAATAATGCAATGAAACATTTATTCATTACAAAAGTAGCATATTTTATTTGAAAATTATTTGCCAATGAAATAATTTTTTCATGTGAAATTTACTATTTATAAGAGTAATATAAATTCAAATTCCATATAGCATGCAATTTAATAAATTTCAAAACTTTGATTTAACACTTGTCCTAACGGACCATTATTAACTTAAAACATTACACTAATTTATCACATAAATAAAAAATGTATATATTATATTTATTTTGCCTTAAATTATAAATAAATTCAACAATTCTAAAGTTGAAGT
This sequence comes from Caerostris extrusa, assembly GCA_021605095.1. NCBI lineage: Eukaryota > Metazoa > Arthropoda > Arachnida > Araneae > Araneidae > Caerostris > Caerostris extrusa. The sequence continues at coordinate 12,174 of BPLR01008547.1, read as the reverse complement.
TAAATTCTAAAATATGATTTGTTAAAACCAGAGTACTTACTGGAAACTGCATTTTGAACTATATAGGGTAAAAAAAAATAGCTGATCAATATTTAAAAGTAGAAAATTCGAATAAACCATTCATCAAGAATTTTAAATATTAACAATTCTTATTATGTTAACACTAAATATTTTTGAAGAACACAAAATACAGATTTATTTATTTACGTCTTCCTTTGAATTTTGTCAAAAATATTTTCCCATATATGTAATTTTAGCAATAGTAGAATGTGTGTATTAATAAAATATGAGAGTGCATTCAGTTTATCATTGTTATCTAATCCTGAATATCAAATACTATTCATGTACTTAATACTATAGAATTAAAGTTCCTTCCCTAATTATTGCAAAAAAAAAGAAAAATACCGAAAGAAACAATCACTTGTAAAAAAAATTAACTCTTCATTAATAAATGCATTTCTGATATTTTCTGCACCAATTTTATTTTATTGTATTTATTAATTTATAGTAACTACAAACTCATTTCATTTCAAATACCTTTTATGCGCCTAATTATCTATGTTTTTTTAAATGACATTGACAATAGAAAACAAAAAAAACAGGTTTTTATTGAAATTCATAAAATCATTAAACAAGATGTTAAAATAAATAAGGAATCAAGACAGTGTTAATTCAACCTAATAATTAATAAATAATCAATTGACCATAATAAATTTATTGAAGACCTATTGAATGGCCCAAGTTTAATAAAGATCTAGTGATTATTATAAATTTATTTAAAAATGTTATTGTAGATTAATTTCTGGACTGAATGAGATAAAAAGTGTCTTAAAGTTCGCAAATTTTAAATATTTATATATGTTTTCATAACATTTTCCTTATTCAAAATTTTCACAAAGTATTGAAACATTAAGTAACCAGTAAAAATTATAAGTGTATCTTTTACTCTATAAGAAATAGAATTCCTAATATTTATTTCTCGAGTGAAAACATCTACACGAAACAACATTCAACATAACTTTATTAAAAACAATTTTAAGAATTATATTTGTTTTAGATATGTTTTACTAGCTAATATCACAAAAATTTTCAGCTTGAGTTCTATTCCGTCCATCCTATACGTGATTAAGACATTATGAAAAAAAATTAGTTCAATATATATGTTCAACCATATTTTAATACCTCTAGAAAGTTAACAGCGTCCTAAATTTTATGGAACGTTTAAAATTTCTATACTCCAAAGGAATATACCACCCAATAAACATGTATAACCCTCAATCACCCAATAAATATATTTTCATCCCCATATATATTTTGAAAGATATGGAAAAAATTCCTACCTCCATTAAGTGCAGCTGTTAAAAATTATAAAAATACATTTTCAATATATTTAAAAAATTTTATAATTTCAAGTTAAAACAAATATAGTATTAGATACATTTTAATAGATTGCTCTTTATTATTTTCTAATAGTTTTTCTGTTCATTCTTTTAAAAAATATATTTATGAATAACATTTTTAATATGCAGGGAAAAAATGATTTTGCAAAAACTTAATTTGGGAAAATATTCTCTAGAAAATTAGTTTTACAAGATAATATTCAAAAGTAAATAACTATTAGTGAATTTTATACTTCTTTCGAATATTCTATTATATTTCTAATGTTAATAAATTATTTTATTTATTTTAAAATATTTTTGTTGCTAATTATTTAAAATATTTCACAAAAGTAAAATTTTCTTCATAATTATAAATATGTGTGAAATACAAAGTCCACGATGTGGAAAATTTTTTAATATATGTAGTTAATCTAATTTTGTGATTATCATTTATAATTGCCAAAACGTTTTTATATATGATATATGCTCTAAATAATTAGTTATTTAAAACTTATTACTTAAAAGTTTCACTTTTATACAGCTATTTTATACTAAAAATACAAAATAAACCCTCTGTCTGATTTAATGTTCTATAATTAAATTGTTATTAGAAAACCAAAACTCATTTTGATAATTTTCAAAACACTTATGCATTAAAAAAGCAAATCAATAGTTAATATAATAATCAAAATAGAAATTATTACTTCCAACCGTACTTTCCACTGAAAAAAAGGAGAGACAATAAGAAAGCAAAATAATTATTGATTATAAACAATTATAAAAAAACAAATTTCGCTATATTTATTTATTAACAAATTTGTTAAATGGAATTAAAGGAATTTTATAAAAAATTAATTTACAGAGGAATATGACACACCAATTAATGAAGGAATTTGTAATTCCCTGTAAGGTTTAAACTTTAATTACACTACTCCATGCATATTTTACTTTATTAATATTTAACTGGATATTTTACTTAATTATAACTAAATTCTGGCCTAAAAGTAATGAAATAAAATGAGAGTATGCAATTCTGTTCTTGCTTAAAAGTTATTAAGATATTATTTCATAAAAAAGGAAGACATTGATATAATGAATTAAAATAATTAACAATTTTTGAAAAAATAATATATGAAAAGGAAGTTAATTAAAGGAATTAAAATTAAAGAATTAAATTAAGGAAATTAAGGGAATTAAATTAAAATTAAGGAAGTAAAAAATTAAATTTTAAAAATTAAATAAACACTATAAAAATTGTCACCAAAATCTATTATAATTTTTAAATAAGCTAATATTTCTATTATTTAAATTTAATATTAATTTTGCAACACATAAATATGTTAGTAATTTCTTTAAAAACTGTGTATGAAAATTTATTTATTATTTTTGTTAAAAATATAAATTATAGAAATTTTTAAGGAAGATGGGATTTCATGATGATTATGATATTGATATCATAATCATTCTGAATACAATAATAATGCATAATCATCATGAAATATCATAAGATACATTTAAAGTAACGAAATGGCATGTATTGTTAAAATATCTATGATGATAAGAAGAAACATTGAAAAAATTGTTTCAATCTTATTTTTTACATTGTATTTTTGCATTTTTTACATTTTACATTTTTTTTTTTTACATTATTCACATTTTATATTTTATTTTATTAATATTTAACTGATTTAACAATATATCAAACTTAGATTTAGATTTCTAATTTAATGGCTTTTGTTATCTCTATATTTTGTTTTCTTTTTTTAAGTATCTAAAATATACTGCTATAAGAAATTTTTATTTTTACAACTCGATATGGATTTTTTTTCTTGAGTATGTACATATGTTCATTATTTAAATAGTTATATATATTTGTTACTTTATCTAAAGAAGATATTTGGCTTAAAAATTAAAAATACTTTCAAACAAAAGGAGAAGTATTATTTTTAATTTAATATTAATTTTAAATTTATAATGACATATGAGTTTCCTAATAACTTACCTCCACTAAGGATTGCTGTTAAAAGTTATACATATTAATTTAGAAAAACATTAGAAACAATTTTAAAACATGTAAAAATATAAGTTTGTAGAATGAATAAAAAAAGTTATTTGCTTTTATAATTTACATGAAGATATGAAAAGGAATGAATAATAACGAAACTAGTTTAAAACATATTTAATTGGCATTTTTATATTTACATTAATTTCAATTAAATTTCAAATAATTTTAGTTTTTTTATTAACTTGTTTAATAAATTGGCTGACATATTATTTTAAAATAATACTTTTAAATGTTTCACGTAATTTATTCATAATTAATGCGAAGGTATTTAATGCGTTTAATAGTGTTTTTGGTGCATTTTTAATTTAAGTAAGCAAAATAAAATAATATGATAGTTTATGATCATTCAGCATAAGCTTTATGTATGAGTATTCATTTTTGTGAATTCTATTTCGTTCTATGTCAAAAATAGACTGCTAGAGAGAGAAAAATATAACACCATGAAAAAGTAGGTAGAATATGATAAAATTATCAGATAGATAAAGAATTAATGATTGCAATCGCATTTTCTTGGAAGGTGACATTGATGAAAAATCATCGATGGCAAAAATTATGTAAAGATATCGAGATGTCTTTTGTACAAGTAATTTTGTCTTTTGTCTAAATATCGCAAAATAATATTCACTAACTAACCTCTCTTTTATTTTACCAACTACCAGAAGATGACATGAGAACACCCCATTTCTGCAATGACTTTAAAATGCCACACCATTCAATAACGTGACATAATAGTTTGGACGGCATTGCTTCCGATACCAGGTCACCTCAGGTGCTTATCACAAGTGCAATGACGAGACAACGATGCGAGATTAAAATACTATAGCTGGTTGCACCATACCTTCAAGGTTGCAGTATGCTATTTTCCAGTCGTATAATGCCAGATCTCACACCATAATCAATAGCAGACAAACCCCACAAGGAAACTCAAACGCATACTTTACTTAGCCATAGATATCTTTAAATCTCACATCGATCCATCATATGAGGAAGTTACTGGGCATTATTTTCGTGAACTGCGTGCGAAAACGAACTATGAAAGATAGTCCTCCCACGCCCTTTATTTGATGGGTTTAAACAAGGTGTGGAAATCTTGAACCCAGAAAAGTGTGGTCTTATTTTCCATTGATCATTCTGGAAATTCTACCCTTGCACTAATTTATTTTTGTGAAATTAAAATCTTAAACAGTTATAGACGTGTCATTGAGAAATTGTACTTGTTAATATATTAGTAGTAGGAGCATCTAATACATCCTGCACATTAAGCAAAGTGATTACAACCATGGATTACGCGGCAGTTACTTTTTTGTTATGATACTCTGATCCAAGAATGCTCACAAAACGTCTGAATGCCACTGTATCCTTGTGACGATTCATATTTCTTTTTCAATCTATCCTCTCCAAATCCTTTTAACAGTGAACAAATGTAGACGTGTTTCAACTGCATATGCAGTAGAATGGTTAGCTGTCAATGCGAAGCCTAAATTCAAATCCCATGTGAAATCTTCTGAATGCAGAAACTAACATCGACGTCATCGGATAGATATCTCTTCAACGAAAAAAAAAGCTTGAAAATCAGAATTTCCTCGACGAAGAAACCCCACTACTGATTATAATCTAAACACAGTAAAGTGACAAACTTGCATTTCTTTTACAGTGACAAATTTGAATTTCAGATCATCTACATAAATTATTCAGCTGTATATTCCTTATAATTTGCTTAATCACATAACTAACCTTTCCTCCGTATTCCTATATTTTTCTGTCATGCATTGTAATTAATTTAATTCGTTTTCTGTTAAACTATTTAGATTTTATGGTTTAATATTATTCCTCGATTAAAAATTATGCAAAGCTTTCGCATAAATATATATATCGTGTAATTTAAATATTTCTCAGCATAATGCATTAAATCTATTCATCTTAACTGGTTTTCAAATATTAAAAGAGAATGAAATCTAACTTTAGTATAATTTTACTTTGAAAATTCATTTTAATTTCTACTTTTAAATAGTTAATAAAATTTGGAAAATAGTGGTTCACTTTTAAATGAAATGAATGATAATTTATATTTTATTTATAGGAAAACAAAATCAAATAATTTTTTTTTTTTTTTGCAATATGTAAATAAAGCCCAAAATCTCCCTTGCATCATTTACAGAAAAAAAGTATAGCAGAATTCGAAGAAATATAAGAAAAAACATAAATATATTTTGTTAAACAAAATGAAACAAAACTGAATGAAATAAATGCTACTTACACCCAACTTTAAGCAAAAAGAAAGAAATTATGAAATAATTGCCACAATAATTTTTGTATTGATAGACAGCAAATGATATTCAAGTTTAAAATTGGTTTTTCATCAATTGGTTTTCATTTAAGCCTGTCGTTTTGTAAAATATTAAATAAACGAACACTCAATACAGATATTATATTATTTCATAAAACTCTTCCTAAACACTTCATTTTATAGTACACAAATAACAAGCTTAGAAAGAAACTAATTTTTGCAATTGTACAAATCAATCTTTTGTTTCATAATTTAAATAATATAGTTTGAATTTGTTTTCAAAATAAAAATTAACACTTCAACAAAAATGTTCATTTTTTTTAATTTTATAAAATTACCTATACACATCGCAAATATATAAAAATAAATACATAATGATATATTATTATGAATATTATATTACGAAATTGAATTTAAAAATGTTAAACTTTTTGCAGAAGAAAGCAAATTATGTAGTAGCCACTTACCATCACTAACAACATCTATTAAATTAAAAAGTTATGTCAATTATTATCTTTAAAAAATACACAAAATTTCTCTAATCTGTATTAAAACTACTACTGTGTAATTATCATTTAAATATGGTGGTTAAATTGGAACTTAAAGGATTGGGTGCTTCCTTTTTAACTTTCATGAAATAAAAGAAACATATAATTTTTAAATTTGGAATCGAATAAAATAATAATAGTACTTAAAAATATATGTTACGAGGGACTCAAAAATAATACTATTATTATAATTACTTATTTCAGAAAATACAGTATTTTTAAATTTATTTTTTTTAAATATAATTTTTTTCTGTTCTTCACTTCCATTTACTTTGCAAAGCATTATTTGTAAAAATGAAGAGCATTAAGAAATTTATTTTGAATCATAATTTTAAAAAGTTGTGTATTAGAAATATCTTTTAGTTTAAAAATTAAAAATTTAAAAATAATTATATATTATTTAATACAATAGGTAGAACAATTTATGTAGTAATTCCTTTCCTTTCTAAACATCTATTTTAATTCAGCTGAGATATTCACTTTTAACATTTAACATTTGCCATAAATATCTTAGTATAGAAAATTGTTCTCGGTTAAAATGCAGATGAATCTATTTAAATTTGTATTACCTGTTTACAAATTTTCTTAGAAAAAATTTAAAGCATAAAACAAAAATAGTTTTTAACAAATTCTACAGTTGTTTTATTTTAAGCATATTTACCTACCTTCAAGACCTTTTTCAACTGCAAAACGTAAAAACAGAAAATGTATAATGATGTATAATAAGTAATGTCGATATAAAAAATGTATACATTTTAAATAAATATTTAAGAAATGTACTTTATTTGTTGTTTAACAACAGATAAAAGTGATAATTTAAACAATATTTATAAATAAAATATAATTTTGTGATTAATTTTTCTCATAAATTAAAAGATTTTTGACATTTGATTTAATATTATTCTAAAATTTTTAAAGTATATTATACAATTATAAAAATGTTTAATGTTTAAATAACTTTTACTAATTCAAAAGATTTAAAATATTATATATAAATTATAATAACATGTTTATGACTATAATTTTCTTACTGAAAACATAGTTTTAATTCTTCAAAATAGTTTAAAAATGCTGATTTTTATCAATTAATACATTTTGATACTTTTTTGTGATAAATTAAGCATATATTTACCTTCTCCTACTAAATCTATAGAGAGAACATTTTTATATTAAGAAAATGACTTTAAAATTTTTTTTTTAATAAAATCATAGATTAATAGATCAATTTTTATTGATATTAGTAAATATTTACTTGCCTTCTACGCCCAGTTCAACTATGAAAAATAAGAAAAAATATGTTATTAGCAAAAGGTTTTACATCTCTATATTTGCAAAAAAGTAGTTATGGATAACCTTTTGTTTATGGATGTCATTTTGTTTTCTTAAAAATGCATATAAAAATGTTTTAATGCTTTCTTTTTCTTAATTATACATAAATTATTTAGCATACAATAATAAATAAAATATTTATCAAGCATTGAATTAAATTGTACTAAAAAGTTAGTTTTTCGCCAATCATTATTTTAGAACTAGTTGATAATTTTTTGTTAGTTAACATTGTATCAAAACTATTGTCATAGTTAACACGAAAAACTATATTAAAAAAATTATAAAATTCTTAAACATACTGCTAAGTAGTGATAATCAATAGAAAATTAAAAATATAGTTTATTTAACATTTTTATTTAAACGAAAGTAAAGTTTTTCATTTATATTAATTTCTGACGGAAGTAGAATTGTTTTTAAATCATTAGGCATAATTTTCATCTAATTTCTTTTTTTAACAATAATTTTTGTATATTTTTTTTTAAATGAAACATTTCAGTCATGTCAAATAGGTTGATTTTATCTATTCGAATTATAATGTTATTCATTCTATTTCCTTCACCAAGAACTCTGTTAAAACCAATAATTTAATAAATTAAGTTTTAAAAAGTATTTTATATTAACCAATAATTTAAAATGCACTGCATTAAATATCATTTTACTTTCTAATATTTTTTTCTTTGCATAATGAAAAATTATTCTATATTCATAATTTATAGTGATATTTAAATAATTTATTCTGAAAACATTACAATAAACTTACGTCCTCAACAATGTCTATTGATAAAAATTAAAAAATGTTACTTATAATACATAAAAAGTTACTATTAATAAATATAACTTTAACTTATATATAAAAATTATTAAATATTATACAAAATTAAATTTATTCAGCTCAAAGTTTTCAAGAAATAAGTTCTAGCATTTTCAATAATTAACATAAACTTCAAATATACTAACATATGTGAATAATACTTTTTTTGTATTAAAAATGCTTAAAATCGCCATGCAGAAAGAATTTAATCCTCTTATAAATACTTTAAGTTAAGTATACCTAATGTTTGAAAAAGATTAATTAATTTTTTAAAAAATGCTAATGAGCAGGATAATTTAATTAAAAATTATTCTCCAAATAATAAACTCCGACAAAATATATTAGGATTATTTATAAGAATTTAAACATATTTTAGAGCAACTTTTAAAATTGATTAAAAATTGACAACGTGAATTGTCAAATATTTATCTATTATGATGTTTATTATTAATAGTTCTAATTCAGTATAATTTTATTAACGTAATAAGTTACAACCGTTGAATTAAAGTAGAAGAATAATGAGCACGTGGTCCATTTTTCAAAACACTTACTTTTACTTCTATAAAATACACTTTCTATTTATTCAATTCCTTTCATTACCTCACTCTCCCTATATATATCTTTTTCAAATTTTCAATCGTCCATAAATACTTTCTATTCATCCACTCAAGTTCAAATACATTTTTTTAACTTGTAGTAGATAGCACTTGGTGTCAATACAGTTTTTTTCAAATATTAATTCATTAATTAAATTAATTAATTAATTTTGGTTTTTTTTTAGATATTAAGTTGCATTTATCTACCAATAGATTTCTCCGATAAACTTAAAAAACGAACGAAAATTATTTATGAAGGACTTTCTGCAATATAGTGAAAAAAGTAGGAATTGACTTTAAAAATTGTTTTTTTATATTACTTGTTTTAGTATATTATTCTATCATTCTTCTATTCACATTTATTAAATTCCTATAACTTTCAACAAAGTTTTTGCATTTCGATTTATAAATCTGAAATAATTATCCACGTGCTCAATAACTTTCCACGTTAATAAAACGCAATTTAATTAAATAAAATTAAATGTGATAAAAATGAGAAAAAAATCACTGAAAACGATATGAATTAGAAGAGTAAATAATTATAAAATTTAGTATAAAAGTAATCAATACGTTTAAGACATACTGCATATCTTTAAGAGAGAAACATTATTTATTTTTAATTTGTGATAAATTAATTAAATATAATGAAAATTCAATTAAGATAGCAAACTCCATATATTAATTATTACCATAATTTATATAATAAAGTTAATGAGCTACATTTATTGATAAAATGAAAAGTACTCACCGTCAACAACATTAACTCCTAATAAAAAAAAAAGGTGGGACACAATTATTTAAAACTGTTTTAAGTCAATTAAATGATTTTATTTTCATTAAAAATTTACATTTATAATTGTTTGCTAAAATAAGGATTTAATAATTTTTTGGTCAAATATTTTGTAATTTCTCTGAGATTACATTTAAAAAAACTACATTGGTGTATAAAGTTAAGTATATAATTATTAAATTAATAATTATAAAATTTAAAAATTTGCTAATTTTTTTTTTTTTCCAAAAGAGGTTACTTACGGTTAATCTATTGCACCAAAAAATACAAATCGTTACTGTCGAATACGTAAATTAATATGTGATAAGGATGGAGTATATGGAGGGACATAGTTTAGAAGCGAATTCAAATTTCTGCTTTTCTTTTCCTCAAAACAACTCAACGAATTTCATGAAATTTTTATTTCCAACTTTCTGAAAATCAAAGGAAAAGGCGAGTAACCACCGAAGTTTGGTTGATGGAATGGGATCGCTAATCGTGGGAGACAGGAAACAGATAACTGATTTAAGCTGACTACTGCAGATTATTTATTCAGACAAATTGAAACTAACACTGCCTTAAACTTATTGAATCACACATTTACTCATCAGCCTCAAGTACAGATTGTAAGAGACTGAAATGTGGTCACCGTCGTGTTCAACGTCAGGAAATAAGTTCAGCAATTTCAGAAAGTAGTTTAAAGATCTTGAATCCTTAAAGAAAGCCTGGACAAAGGTTGAAGGTTGAAGGTGGAAATTTGCCCATTTTAGCGAAATGTTAGAAATAAAATAGTTCAATGGCTATTCAGGTTTTACATGAAAGTCATGGGAGGTGCAGTTGACCCCAATTTGATTTTTGATCTGATCCTGATTTTTTTCGCAAGCCTAGTTTTATACATTATAAAAAGGTAATTAATTGTTTAATATATTTGGATTCCTGAAATACAGAAACAGAATCCCAAGTTTCAAGGAGTCGGTTTTGCAACGAAACAGTGGCTTTCATGTTGTAAACTTCTGCGCATATGTGAATCACTTTATTATTCTGAGAACAAAAACTTTAAACAAGGGATTCGCACTGATAAGTCCCCAGTTCAAAAGGTCCGGTAACCACTTATTCTCGAGATCTTTCATTTCGAACTAAACAAGGATCCATTACCTAACTTCTAACCTTCGAAAACCCAACCTATATATAATAAAGAAAATGATAGTTAAGTCAGCGAAAACTTGAATCATGTTAGATGGGCTAACAAACCTATCTGTCTTTGTCTGAGACTCTGTGACTATAGTGAAACATAAAGACTGAGACCTATACAGTCTTGGATTCCAATGTCCAACTTTATATGAGAGCAGAGGACCTTGATTTCATTTTAATCTGACCTTTATTTTTATCTATTTTTTTCTAAGCACAGTTTTGAACATCAAAATATAAGTGCCAGTGGTTTATGGCTAGTTGTTTGTTACTCTAATAAACATTACTCATTTTTGAATGGTATATTTTATTTTCTTATAGAAGTACTTACCTAATTTTAGAGCCACTGAAATAAATGAAAAACATTTTAATAATATACAAATCGTTGTTTTGAAAATGAACAAACGAATTGTTTTAAATGACTATTCCATTGTCATTATTTAAAAAAATTTTAAATTACGTAAACAAATTTTTGATATTTTATTTCTTTTACGTAATATTATATGTAGTTTCGTGATAACAAATAAAAATATATTTATTTTTTTAAATTTAAAATTTAAAATTTATTTTATCAATTAAAATTTGCTATTATGTGCCTAACCATTTTATTCAGCATTTTTCAGTATATTTTTTTAAACTGTGTTTGTAAAGTAATACAAAATTTATATTTCGTAAATCTATAAAAGTAATAAGAGTAACTGCTATAGCTACATTTTTCTTTTCAATATGTTATCTAACACGTTTCAATAATATTTTAATCAGATAAAAGTATTTTGTACAATTCCGATAAACTGACTTTAAGCAACTTAAAAATTTGTTGAAAAAATATTTGTTGTTTTAAATCTGCTGAAACTACTTTACAAAACTTTTAAGGTAAGATTTATCCCTTTATTAAAAAGAATAAATAATTTTGACCAAATATTAAAAATGTGCATTTTTCCTAAGGTATAAACATATACATGTATTTTTTTGCAAATTTTTAGTAAGATTTTTAATTTGAATTTGAATAAAAAATTTCGAATTAAAATGCTATAAAAAAAGATTACTTTTTAATGAAATAACTCTAATAAGCAATGAAAAACAACAGAACTGATGCACTTAAAAATGAATAAAAAATATATCTCAAATTATATATTTAACATGTTATGGGCACTGTTTAATCCATAAATAATTTTCTATATACTAAAAATATCCAAAATAAG